>JAASGH010000092.1:0-71103 GCA_023334155.1 Globisporangium heterothallicum
CATTCCTGCAAGCGATCCTGAGCCACTTGGGGAGCGCGACGGAAAAGACGGTGTTCGTGCTGGCAGTAGGGGAAGTGCGCAGCGAGGGGATGTTCCTGCTCGCTGGTCCGGCGCCGTTCATCATGCAGCACGGCAAAGACGTGGTCCAGGTGATCGATGGAAAAGGCGGAGGCGGCAAGAACGGGATCTTCCAGGGGAAAGCGAAGGGGTTGAGCAAGTTGGACGACCTGGCAGCAAAGCTCAAGGCGCTTCGCCTCGGACAGTGATAGAAAAGCGAGTATACTCTCTGTTTCATCGTCGACTGTTCTTGAGTGGTTTGCTTTGCTTCTTGCGAATGCAGCCCACATTGCTACTGTTGCTCGCCTGTGCATCCACTTTCGCTGACTGTGCAGTTCGTGTCCGAAATGCTTTGATGGCATCGGAGAGTCGACCCGCGTCAGCAATACACCGATGCATCGACCACAACGAAATGTACAACCACATTCACGCAAACATGACAGGAGAAAAGAAAAAGCAGTGGAGGTGGGAGGACACGAAGACCAAAGGTCCAAGTCGTGGTTCGGTGAACACACAAAGATGGTTCGCTCTTCGCATCTCGATTTTTGTTGTTTGTTGTCTTTGTTGACGTGAGGCGATGTGGTCGCATCTCTCGTTTTCATCCCCCGCCCTTCCCACTTTCCCCATAATAATAGACATCAAGCACAAACGAAATTGGGTGCAGAATGCTGCAGAGAGAGAGTGTTTCTCCCTGCTACCGTTGCGGAGCCTAACGCATGGACGGAAACGACAAGGACGACAGCACGCCACTCCCCGTGCTCTCGGAAACCGACGAAGCTCGCGTGATTCGCGTCCAGAAACTCATCCGCGGACGACTCGCTCGGAAGCATGGCGAAGCACGCGCGGGGGAGTTCTACAGGAAATGCTGGGACGCGATCAGCGGCTTCGAGTACTACTGCAATCTCCGCACTGGCACGTCGATGTGGCAAAAGCCAACGCTTCTTGGGTCCAAGGATGCAGATTGGATTGACACAAGAACAACCTCTGAAAACGCTGAGCAAACTGCAGCAGTGGATCTGGGGAGCGAGGAGGCGATCCGAGACAGCGTCAGTGTGACGAAGGACACGACTGCGTCGTCGACGTTCGCGCCGGAGCCGCCACAGACGACAAACATGGTCCAGTGGAAAAAGCGCTTCGACGAAGGCGTCGCGTTCCAGCAGCAGTGTGCAAAGGACAAACAGGAGCTGATGAAGCGGCATCGCAAGAAAATTGCTCGTGCGATGCAGCAATGGGACCGCAGAGTACTCGAAGACATGCAGCGCAGACGCATGGAGCGTCTGGACCACGTCAAATCGGACAACCAGCGGCTACTCCAAGACCTCTACGATGGGAAGTTGGTATGTGTCTGCCGATACTCCTGCTACTGTGATTGAGGATGCAGCGACCTAACACTCTCTGCGCTCGCTCCTGCTTGCACCAGAAACACAACGTGGAGACAATACGTGAAGCTGCAATGAGAGGTCACGTCGACAGGGTTCGCGAGCTACTGGAGCGCGGATTCAGTGCGGACGCAGAAAGCGTAGGTTTCCCACCAAGCGGTTGAAAATGCTCCAGATCAAGTATATGGAGCGTTTGAGAAAGCAGTGTACTTATGTGTGTGTGCTTCGGCATGTCGACAGGCTATGGGACTCACGCCTTTGTTTGCCGCCTGTCAAAGCGGTCAATACGAAGCCGTGAAAATGTTGCTATCAAGTGGAGCCGATGTCAATCATGCGCACGTGAAAACAGGACGCACAGCACTCATGGAGGCGGGTTCTCGCACCAACGCCAGTATCGTGAAAGAGCTACTGCGTTACGGTGCGCATCGCAAGAGCGCGAGAACGCATGCGTCCATGCGAGAACACTAACGCAGTAATGTGCTCACTTGCCTGACTGTAGGTGCGCGGCTGCATGCAAAGGATATACACGGAGAATCTGTTTTCGATGGGATAAAGGATCCTGGGATCGGAAAGGTGGTGGCAATGGCGTGTGAGATGTGGACCGCTGCGAATGCACCACTCTTTCCGGCAGAATTCCGAGCCGCGACGCTGGCGTTTGCTCACATAGCGAAGAGGCAGTTTGAAAGCTGCCTCCGGAAAAGAGAGTCGACACGGAAAGAAGTGGCGTCCATGAAGCAGTCGCTACAGCGTCTTCTTGCGGAGTCGAGAATGCGGTATGATGGAGATAAGCGAACATGTCATGCGCAGATAACCATCCTGAAAAAGCTTGAGACTCTAGAGGCAGCAGATACGCGCTATGATGCGGAGCGATCGCGAATATTGAAGTCCTTGGAAGATACTCTGGACATGCTTTGCAGCTCCAGACAGCCGCGGCACCTAACAGAGTCAGTTGTGATGAAGATTTTAGGCTTCTGTGGACGCCACTGGTTCGAAACCGATCCCCATTCAAGGAAAAAGTCAAGGAGGAAAACGACGAAGAGAAACGGGAGGACTGGTGCAATCCAGCCAACAAAGTTGCGCGATCCGCCGGACAAGCTACCCGCTGATCTATTAGTCGAATGGGATGGTTTCCAGACCGAACTGAAGGTACTGAGTTTGTTTTGGCTATCTGATGTCTTTTGCGGTGAAGCAGCAGACATTGTGCTGAAGTGTCCGCATTTTCTAGAGCCATTGCATGCTGCTGCGAACTACCGAAGTCCAAGAGCGTGCTGATGTCGAGAGTGGTGTTTCGAGAGATTTGAATGGGCTCAGTCAAGCCACCCTCGATGTCTGCATACTAAAGGCTGAAAACCTACCACTGCGCGACACGAGAACGGCGGAGCCGGTAGGATTGCATCCAGCTCTTCTTATTGATTGCACGGCGACACCAACGCTTCGGATCTTAACCTGCTCATCCTATGGTGTGTGTTCAGATTGATCCTTTCGTTCGCGTGTGTCTTCGAGCAGCGATGTCAACAGATCCAGGTGGAACTCATACCTTTGAAACAGACATTCGACTCGCAGATCGACATCCTGAATGGGAACTCAGCCATCAGATGACCGCTGTGCCATCGATCCATGAGGAGATCTGCATTCAAGTGATCGACAACAAGCGACAAGAAGTGGCTGGCGAAACAAGTATCCCTCTCCGGACCTTTTTGGATCAGAAAGACCACGATGAATGGCATGTTCTCCCACCCACACTGCGGCAGCAACTGGTCGAGAAGGGACCACGCAAGCGACACGCTCGCATCCATCTAAAAGTGAAATTTACACACACAAAGGTAAAGAACCAAATGCATCTGCATACGTTGGATTTCCTGTGCGGGATGCTCATTGATGTCGACTGCTGCGTGGGATACGCGTGCATATGCTAGTCCATCGTGCTCGCTCGAGAGTTACAGCAAATGATCAAGCATCGGGACGTCCTTGTGCAAAAGAGGCGCGACTTTATTCAACAAATGATAGCAGTGCGCATGGAGCAATTGCAGTAGCAGTCACCATATATATATTGAGCGGCTCTAATCTAGGTAAGTGGACAGGATCGACTGTCTAGCGTCGTCTGTTGTACTTATCAGCAGCCCATTCCGGCAGCACGGGCAACTCGACTTCTTCTCCTTCGCCGAGGTTGCGGTACAGTGCCTCCACGTACATGTGCTTGATGAGTCCAGGTGGGCGAGCCAACGTGAACGACTCCAGCGCATGCTTGACCGTGCAGCCCTGCTTCTTCACAAGGTAGTTGACGACCAAATAGCCCGTTCGGTTAAGCCCGTGGGTGCAATGCACAGCGATGTTGCCTGTCGGTTCTCTCTCAACGAACGCATCGACGATGCTGATGAACTTGGCGACTTCGTCTTCCCTGGGCGGCGCATTGAAGCCTTCGATCCTCAGTTTGACGTACTCGATCGGCGTACCTTCAAACACAGCACTCCCATCGTAGTACTTGAACGTGTTCGTGAGATCAATGACCATCCGAATGTTGTACCCTTTCGCTTCCTGCTCTTGAACAAACAACTGCGGACTCCATGCGTCGTCGGGAGACTTGTACAGATGCGTGAACTTCTCGTCCAGCGGACATCGCATCGGGACGAAGCGCGAGTCACGAATGAGATCGCCCATCTTTGCGACATCTTCCCAGTTGTCCGGGATCGAGTTCTTCCCCTTGCGCTTGCCTCGGCCACCCGCCCGCGCGCCACGTTTTCCAGGTTGGCGATCCGACGATTGAGTATTGTTGCTCCGATCTCTATTTGGCGAACCAGATGGGACGTCCGCGTCCGCAGATGGCTGCTGCTCCGCTGACGCATTTTGCTGTTGACGTTCTCGTTCCTGCTGGCGGCGCTGACGGTGACTTGGACGATCACGTTGGCGCGACTCCGACCGCCGACTGGATCGATCACGAGAGCGCGATCTTCTTCGTCGATCACGATCGCCCTCGCGATGCTGGGCTGCATCATGGGTATAGTCCCAGTCCCGGTGAGGACGGTAACTTCTGCGGCTCTCACTCTCCCGAAACGCAGATCTCCTGTCGTTGCTAGCAGTGTGCCGGCGCTTTCTGGTCTCCTCGAGACTGTCGAGCGATGCAGACCGACGTCTATAGCGACCTTGAGATCGACTGCGCGAGCGGCTCGGTGCTCTTCTTCTGCTCCCGTACCGATCTAGACTTCGACTGCGTCTTCTGCTCCGACTGCGACTGCGACTTCTTCTGCTGCTGCGGTGGAAGTGGTCGCGACCAGAATGTCGACCGCTGTCCGCAGTCCAGTGGCGATGCTCCCTGTCGTCGTTGGAACGCAGATGCGCCGACTGGTGACGGCGCGCATCCCGCGAGCGAGACTTGGAGCGTGACGGAGCGTGACGAGCGCTCCCTTCGTCTCGACGCTCCGAGCGGTGGTGGCGGTCGGTGGTGCTCTCGCCTCCACCGCTGTCGTGTCGTTTCGGGGTGCCATCTTCCTCCATTTTGAACCCCCAAATCGATTGTCGCTCGAATTGCCTGCCAATCGCTTTCGCCAACCTGATCACGCATCAAAAATAGCGAGTCGAGCTGAAACGAGCCGGCTCGGGTTGGCTCGCATCGTGCATCAAATCGGCCACTTTTCTGACATCGATCGCTCAGTGATGACGCAGTATTGAACCTGCGAAAAGCTCTGCATTCCAGCAAGACGCAATGGCGAAGCTCCGGGTGCTGTGTCTGCACGGCTGGCGCACAAATGCGAAGATCCTGAAGATGCAGTCGGATGGTCTGCGCCAGGCACTCGAGGTCCATGGCGCGGATTTCTTCTATTTGGACGCACCGTTCCTCGCTACGGGACCAGCGCAAGAAATCATCCGCACGCTTTACGAGAGAGAAGCGCCGTTTTTCCAGTGGTGGGACGCTATCAAGCGCGAACCAGCGGAAGGCAGTGGTCCTGAGAAAGACAGCAACGGCAAAGCACGAAGCTTGTACAGCTACGAGGGACTCGAACACACGCTCGACTTCCTCATGGGGCAAATCCACAGCTTGGGACCAATTGACGTGCTGCTCGGATTCTCCCAGGGAGCAGCAGTTGCGACGGTCTTGAACGCGCATCACAAGAAAGTGTATGGCGGCCAACCGCCATGGAAGGCGTGCGTGCTGGTCGCGGGTTTTGAGCCTCGAGCTGTTGAGACGAAGCATTTAATGCAAGACGCGTTTGGGAACCCATTCCAGCTCGACATCCCGTCGATCCACGTGATCGGCAAAGCCGACTCGATGGTCGCGCAGTCGGAGGGTCTCTATGAGCGATACTCGGGCGAAGAGAAAGGCTTCCGCAAACTCAAGTTTGTGCATGAAGAAGGCCACAAATTCCCAACGCCAAGTCGCCATCGCACGCTCTATGGCGACATCGCCACTGCGCTGATGGACATCACCGGCTCCAACTCGCACATCTAACGCACCTAGAGATTCCATCCATGTGTATTTCTCTACCTCTTCTTTCTTTTCTTCTCTTTGATGTGCTTTTGTCTATTTGTTGTCGGTCACTGGTGCTAACTGGAGAAGCTAATAGTGGTATTGCAGCTCTCTCAACGCAGCCAGACTTTTCTCCGTGGCGTGAAGATCAGTCTCCGTCTGCATCAAGCGCTGCTCATCCTGAGCTTGGACGGCTTCGGGCACTTTCGTGGCGTATTGAGGATCTGATCGACGATTCACGAGACCATCGAGCGCTTTCCGACTTTTCGCCACACGCTTCTCGAGTCGACTGATCTCGGACTGAACGCGTTGCGAGGTCTCGGTATCTTCCGGAACCTGCATCACAACTAGTATCACACACATAGCACGATGCTCGCAGTTAGGTCGAGACGGCAAAAGACCAATATCGCGGCAAGGCACACAGGGATCATTCCACAAACCTCGACAGGACTCGGAAACGGAGTGGGTGAGAACTGGACCCGCTGCTGCTACTGACTGGTTCGCAACAGAGACACGGACAGTGGTTCGACATTGACCCTCGATATCGCGGAGGGCGGCATTGAGCTCACCCAGGACACTTTCGTCCTTGCAGAGAATCTCGACACTGGCATCACTGCTGAAGGAGAAGAGAACCACAGCTTTAGATACCATCACGCCACCTCTGCAAGGTTCACCTGCGATCATTTCCCAACGCACCTGGCACCAGCGGAAGCAGTTGGCGCGAGAACCTTGATCGTGTGCTTCAGGGAACGGATTCCATGGATCACGTCCAGTACGAGCTGCATGGCAAGTGGAAACCCACACACAATGCGATCAGTGAAATGTATCCCGCTAACGAGGAATCCCTTTTGAAGAATGTGGTTTACCATCATCGTTCTCTCGGCCTCGTCGTCCAACCAGAACCTCATGTCTTCTTCTTCCGGATACTTGGCGAAAAGGATCGAAGTATCAAACAGCTCCGAGGTCTTGAGAGGATCATACTCGCGAATCCGTTGCCTATACGAGGCGTTAGCAGGCTCAGGTTCGTCAGCAGGGCTACAACCACACACTCGCACGATCAAACGTACCAGAGCTCTTCAGTGACGAACGGGATAAATGGATGCAGCAAGCGCATGGAGTAATCGAGACATTGGAACATCGTGACTTGCGCACTGAGCTTTCGCGCGAGAAGCTCCGTTTCGGAACGGAACTCGTTCACATCGATGCGGTTGCCGTACAGGACAGGTTTGCTGAACTCAATGTACACGTCGCAGAGTTCCTGGACGAAGAAACGCTGGATCGATGAGACACTCGTCGCCAGGTGGTTCGAATCGATTCCTTTGTTGATGGAGAGAACCGTTTGCGCCTACGCAACGAGAGACAAGCACGGGAAACACACGAGTTGAGTTTGCAACCATAACCCAAAGCGCTGGTCAGGAAAGTGTCAAATGCGTACGAGACGACTCATAATCCATCGATCCGCTAATCCCATGCTGCTCTGTAGCTCCTTCAAATCTGCAACTGCATTCGCCTGCTGTGGCGTCGAAGTCTCTAGCAAAGGTAGTGCATACCGCACCGCATTCCAGATCTTGTTGCAGAAATGGCGATACGACACCACACGCTGGACATCCATGTTGATTTGTCGACCTATGTTGAGGCGAAACAGACACACACGACCACAATCAGCTTCGACTTGGTCACAACCACTGCAATTGCTGTCCTGGGAGGGAGAGTGACCTTGCTGAAGATATGATGCGAGTGCAAATCGAAGCGCATCGGTCCCGCAAGTCGGGATTCCTTGCGAAAACTCTCGTTTCAGTTCTTTTTCGGCCTTCTTCAGTTCCCGAGGACTCACATTTCCACTCTGTTCACGTTGAAAAGAGCATCCATCAGTGCATGAAACAAGCGCACAGGGAGTAAGGGTGGAATAGGAGACGATCTTTACCGCTAGATCCGAGAGCAGCTGGTCCAAACTGATACCGTCGATCACATGGAGTGGATCAATGACGTTGCCAAGGCTTTTTGACATCTTGCGTCCTGCTTTGTCGCGAACCATTGGATGCAGCAGCACTTTTCGAAATGGAACCTCGCCGGAAAACTACGCATAGCCACCCAACACAAACACCGATGACGCTTTCCCTCACTCGATCGAACAAAACATACAAAACATACCTCTTCGCAGAGCATCGCCATTCGCGCGACCCAGAAAAAGAGGATATCTGATCCCGTCTCCATCAAGTCAAGCGGATACTTGGATTCGATTTCCTTGGCGACTTGCTGGTCTTGCTCGACGTTTGGCCATCCCTGCAATGCACCAGACACGACGTAGCACATCAGGACGCATGACTTCATCGATCTATCCCTCACAGCACAAGCATCCCTTACAAACACAGAAAGAGGCAGCAGCCCAGAGCTGAACCACGTATCCAAGACATCCGCATCCTGCTCCATATCGCTATCCTTCAACTCGATCTGCAGCGCTTCTTCTGCTTTTTCCCGAGCGTTCTCGACAGAGCTGGCGACGAACCACTGATCACTGGCGCTACCCTTCACACGGTACGCAGGGACACGATGTCCCCACCAAAGTTGGCGACTCACACACCAATCTTGCATGTTGTCCAAGAAAAAGAACCACGTGTGCGCATGGGACTTTGGCTCGATCGTCATCGCCCCCGACCGGACATTGTCTGCCGCGCGCTTCGCCATGTCCTTGCAGTCGACAAACCATTGCGGCATCAGCAGCGGCTCGATAACGTTCCCCGACCGAGAGCAAATGGAGATCGCGGTCGGGTGGTCAAGCTGCATGATGCACATACGATCGAGTAAGCGTACGAGAGACCTCCAGAAGCTCCAAAACGACACTAGACACTACCTTATCGACGTAAAGCTCCATTCCCTTGAGCTCTTCGACCACTTTGTCGCGCGCGTCGTATCGGTCCAGTCCCAGGAACCGCTCGTCCACGGCTCCGCAGATTTTGCCCTCCTTGTCAATAACCTCCTTTTCTGGAAGGTTGTTGCGCAGACCACATTCGAAATCTTTTGGATCGTGCGCTGGCGTGACCTTCACAACGCCTACGTCATTTGAGCATTTCCATGGCATGCACATGTTTAGTGCTTGCTGTAAAGACACTGTATTGGATAGAAAACCCCAACACACACAGAGCGACAAGCGTACCAGTCCCGAGCTCCATGCTGACAAGAACGTCGTCGGTGACAATCGGAATGGGCTCATTCGAGAACGGATGAAGCACATATTTCCCGTGGAATTGCTGGTAGCGACTGTCTTCTGGGTGAACTGCTACAGCGACATCCCCGAAGATGGTCTCTGGTCGAGTTGTATCGACCTCCAGGAACCCATCTGAGTCCACAACCTACACACAGAAAGTGCGATGAAACCAATGAACCATAACTCGCTTTCGTAGATGGTGTGGATGCAGCGCTTACTCGGTATCGAATTCGATGCATGACGCCAAACTCGACAGGTTTCGAGCGTCCTGGTAGAGTCTTCAACGTGGACCCTTCGACTTGCTCCGCATCCACTTCAATATCGGAAATCGCGGTCTTCAACGTCGGACACCTGTATATGCAGGAGCATCGACAAATACGACCAAGTCGTTTCTGTTAGAAGATCTGCATCCCACAAGTATCACAGGAGCCGTTGGATTATTGCAACCTTACCAGTTCACCATCCGACGTCGTCGGTAGATCAGTCCTTTTTCATAAAGCTGGACAAAAGCTTCCACCACCGCCTTTGAACTACAACCTCAGCGCAACGAATATACAGTGTCGCATCAATACGAGAACCTCGGACCATGGAGGTTGCGGCTGCCTTCATCGTCGATTCCCAATCACGATCCTCACCGTGTCTCATCCAGCGTGAAGTAAGACTGGTCTTTCTCAACGATCGCACCAATGTGGTCCAGCTGGTTCATGATCTTTCCGCCGTACTGCTCATTCCACTTCCACACTTCGTCGATAAACGCGTCACGGCCGAGATCGTGCTTGGAGATATTCTTCTCCTTCTGCAACTTTCGCTCGACAACGCTCTGCGAATGACACAGCCATCCATTCAAACGAACGATACAATGAGTACAGGGAGACCAACCAGTGCATAGGGTGCAGCTATATCTGGCTGAACGCTCACCTGCGTGGCAATACCCGCATGATCGAGACCTGGAACCCAGTGGACATCAAAGCCGCGCATGCGGTGCCAGCGCGCAAGAGCGTCCTGGATCGTAATCGTGAGCGCGTGGCCGATGTGCAGCGCGCCTGTCACATTCGGAGGCGGCAGGATCATGCGGAACTTGTCGCTGTTGCTGCCAGTGCCACTCGCGGCCGATTGGTTCTTGATCGCGTCCTGCCAGTACGCCTGCCATCCCTTTTCGACCACTGCCGGGTCGTACGTGCTCGCGAGCGGAGTCTCTTTCACGCGCACACGCAGCTCTTGCGGAAGCGGCACGTGCGGCAACGAAGCGCCGGAGGAGAACGCGTGCTGGAGCTGTTGCTGCTGCGGGCGCTGACGCATCCGTTGCCGCCACAGCGGTCGCCGCGTCATGCGCAACATGCTCGTCATCTCGGGAGTTGACGTTCGTGTGGTTTGAATAATGCGTGCTTTTGCGCCACTATTGTTCGTTGTGAGGAAATCAAGATCGTCCCAGAGGAGAGTGTGTGTAGCAGTGTGGATCGATCTACATTGTGGTGAGTCACCTTGTGGATCACTCTCTGGACCACCGGGCCAGAAAAAAGCAGATTGTGGTCATCATTCTGACAAGCAAGAAGATGGCGTCGACGCTGAACATGGTGCTCGTGCGTGGCGCACTGCGGCTTCGCCCACGACAACGACTGCATCGCGCTGCGTGCCACCAGCGACCGAAGCACATCGAGCGCGGCTTGTGCAGCGCTTCCACACCACCGCCTCCACAACGACAGCCACGAGAAGAAGAGCAGCAGCATCGGACAGCGCGGTCCCTCCGTGAAGTCGCGAGAGGTCATGTCGTGCATTCGCTGCTGCTCCCAAGCTCCAAGGATCTGATCTGCAAGAACATGATGTGCGAGCACGTCGGCTCTTCCTGCGCGTGCAAACTGTCGCTCGTGCTTGAGCGCCTCCCACAGCTGCAGGAGATGGACTTGTCCAACAACAAACTGCGGTTCCTTCCGGAGTCCACGTTCCAGTTGACGCAATTGACGCATCTGAACCTCTCGCGCAACCACCTCACAGCGCTATCCCCGAACGTCCAGCAATTGACGAACCTCGAGGTGCTCGATCTGCGAAACAACCGCATTACGAGTCTACCGGAAGATGCGCTGCTGGCGCTTCCGCAGCTGAAAGAAATCCGAGTCGCTGGCAACCCCACCGAGATCGAGTGCGTGCAGTCGGAAGAGCTACGATCGAAGATCAGTGTGCTGACAGAATAGTTGCCGTCATGCGTATAGAACAAACCACAATGGGGAGTCCAAAGGCAGACCATGGATCCGAATAGACTTTTTTCTTTTCTCACTTGATATCATTGATGTGTGGTTGTAATGAGCTACTTACCGATCCTATTGACTTTTCCCTGCTTGCGACTACAGCTTTGGGAGGATCACACCGCGGTCATTCTCGGATGCGCCAAAAAACTTGCTGCTCCGCTGGGACTCCTTCTTCCTGAAATTGTCTGCTTTCGTCTCCGGTATGAGTGCCTTGCTGCCTTTATGGTTGGTCTTCGAGCTGCGTCGATCCAGCAAGAGAGTGCCCACATTGCGACCGTTGTTGCTCCCCGTCCTGGAAAGCCCGCCTCTCGCAGTGCTGCTCTTCTTCTTCACGGGAGAAGGAGAGCGCACTTCTTCACCTTCGTTGTCGGAAGCGTGATGCTCTGAAGCCGACGACGCGGTCTCCGAGAAGTCAGTTAGCGAAGGCGTCGGCGTTGGTTCTCGATCGCCATCGCTCATCGCAATTGAAATCGCGTCCGTCAGACTATCCGTCGAGTCGGAAGAAAGCGACGCTGCCTTCAGGAATCGCGGATCAAGTCGCTTGATGCGGTACTTGTCTTCGCGCACTTTCATGATCTGGAAGGATCCGGAAAGTTTATCCTGGACAGTGACGCCCGTCGCCGGAACGATAGGTGAGAG
Organism: Globisporangium heterothallicum; assembly: GCA_023334155.1. NCBI lineage: Eukaryota > Oomycota > Peronosporomycetes > Pythiales > Pythiaceae > Globisporangium > Globisporangium heterothallicum. The sequence goes on from JAASGH010000092.1 coordinate 11,986, forward strand.
CATCGCTAGGAACGATTTTGGCTCGGCAGGTACAAACCGCGCATCGTCGATGGAGGAGTTTTGGAATGCCCATGACACAGGGAGCTGCGAGCCCAATCTGATGGACGTGTCGCCCGGGATAAACGCCCACTCGGAAGGACGCAACGGAGGGAGGTTCGCGGGAAGCGTGACCGCCATGCGATCCATTTTCTGGATGTTGGCGTGGTCGAGATCGATCATCGAGAGCAGCGACGTCACGATGCCTTCCTCCATTTCGTCGTACACTTCGACTCCAGCTTCTCCAGTAGCGTGGTCCCGGTCTTTCTGGATATGCTTGATGTGCGCCAATGCAATCGCACAGGCAGGCGCCATATCCGGTCCCCCCATAGTGGATAGTCGGATCAGTACCTTGATGATCCCATCGGCGACCAAGTTGTCCAGCCCTGAGCTCTTGCAGGACGTGATGTTGTACAGCGTCAAGATCGCGTTCTTGCAAGTCTCCTTGCTGCTGTTGTTGAGCGTGATCGCGCGGATGATCGGGATAAGGTGCTGGTCTTCCAACAGAGACGGCAGACACTCGAGGGACGTCGACAGCGACCGCAAGATAATTGAGCATGGTTCTGCAAGCTCAGGGGGGACGTTCGCGGGAGGAGGATTCACGGCATCGACTGTGTCCGCAGCAACAGCAGGACGAGGTGGAAGCACTGCACTCGCGATCACATCCAACACTCCGTCGTTCAGCACAATGAGTCCTGTTTTGTCGCATCGCGCGAGTTGACTGAGTGCGTAGATGCAATGCAGCATCGTGGCGGGACAGCAGTGAGGCGCGACGACGCGCAACACTTTGACAGCGCCTTTCGTGACGATATCATGCCAGTCCTGCGGGTCTTCGCACAGGATTGCGATGATTTGCACACAGACATCCACAACGTGAGCTGGAATCGGGTTGCGGGAGAAAACGATCTGCAGCACATCGATGACATCTTTCTGGAGCATCATTTTGCGGTAGCGCAAATGATACGTGAGGTTGAGGAGTGTCTGCGCACACCCCAAGAGCACGTCTTCCTCTTCGCTGATGGAGAACAGGCGAATGATCGGCGCGATTGCGGCAGATTCTTCTATTCGGTCGTGGAGCGTGGGTACACACGAGATATTGCAAAGCGCGTTCAGACCGAACACGTTTTGCTGGCTGTCGTCCGAGGTGAGCATCTTGACCAGCACGTCCACGAGGTTGTTCGCAGCCATGGCTTCGCAGTTCGAGCGCTGAGACGACAAGTAACACAACACCGAGGCGCAATATCGCATCGTCGGAGGATCATTGTGCTCGGAGAGAACCAGCATCGCCACCAGAGCTCCGCCCTCGACGAGTTTCGTCTCATTGCCCGGTTTCATCGCGATGTTCGTCAAGCACGCAGCTAAGCGGCGATGGATATCTTGATTGCTGAATTCCATTTCGCACATCTTTGTGATCACTTGCGCGACGTTGATCTCCATCAAAATATCGAGCATCGCTGGGTCGCACGAAAGGTTGTAAAGCACGGTCACGCAAAGCGATCGAATCTCGACACTTTCGAGTCTCGCCAGCTTGACCAGAGCGTACAAGACGCCTTCTTTGATGTGCGCCATCCGATACTCGTCATGCGTGAGCAAATTGTACAGCGCTCGCGCACAGATCTCTTTCGTCGAATCGCTGTTGATCCGCAAAAGCGAGTTCACGATAAAGTCCGGGACCGTCCCTTCTTTCCAAATATGCCGCGAGCGCTGGCTTCTCTCCACGGCCAAGTTGCACAGTGTCACTGCCGAATAAATCTGGATGTCTTCGATTCCACAGCGCATCATCAGTGTCAGTGCTGGATACAGTTCGAAGCATTTCGTGAGCGTCGGGCGGAAGGACGCGTTCGACGCAAGTTTCGAGAATGCGATCGCGCAGGTCAACGTGACGTTGGCGTGCGGGGACGCAGACAGATCAATCAGCATCGACAGAATCGGTGTCTTTTCCAGCGCTTCCGCCGCTAGGTTGCAGGACGCCGTGGAGCAGCAAAGCAGCGTATCCTTGCTGCTGGAGTTCATGAGCTTCCGAATCAGACGCACACAGCCATCGTCCACCATGCGGACGCGCGAGTCGACGTCAAACGACAAGTTCGCGATGATCGCAGCGCACTGTTTCACCAACTCTTCGTTTTTCAACGGTCGCTGGAAAATCTGAAACAAAGTCTTCACGACATCCACGTGCAGCAGGACTTTCCGACTTTCTTCAAAGAACGACAAGTTGAAAAGACAGCCGATCGCGCACTCTTGGCTGCGAAGCAGCACCGCCGGAGTCTTGTCGTTGGCGTTCACGGGCGTCTCGTCTTCCACTTCGACGCCGTCTTTATTCACCAGAAACTTCCTGCAAAGCCGAGCGATTGCTTTAATGACATCGTCCTTCAGCAAGAAGCTGTGAAGGCTCTTCTCACAGGAGAGATTGAAGAGCGCGTTCGCACACAGCTCTTTCACTTTGTCATGCGAAGACATGGACAAGCGAGCCAGGACAGCGGGCGTATTGCTCTGCATGAGCTCGGAGCATGTCGCGGGGTTCACCATTAAGCTGCAGAGCGACAGAATCGCGTACTGCTTCGTGAGGTAGCTTGACTCTTCCAGGAAGTGCAGCAAGAGCGACACCACACCGAACCTGCCCAGCAGAGAGCGACTATCGGAGATAGCCGACATGTTCGACAAGCTGAGTGCGATATTTTCTTGGACCGCTTCGTTCGCCTTCTCGCCCAGTTCCACCAACTGGACGACTGCATCACTGAGCACTAGGTTTTTTAACGATGCTGGGTACGAGGATATATTCGCGATCGTGAACGCGCATCGCTCGCGGACCACCTCATTCTCGTACTTGAGCAAATCCTCCAGGCATTCGAGGACCCGCACTTGACTCAGCAACTCTAGGTTGGACGGGAAGCCTGAAAAGTTCGACAGTGCCGTCGCGAGATGGATTTTCACATCGGCGTCATTCACGCTTTGAGAGAGTTCGCAGATGTTGTCCAAAATCCCATCTTCGACAACTTTGCCTCGGGGACCATTCAGCAGAGAGAGGTTGCAAATCGCTTCCGCGGAAAAGCTGACACACACTTGCTCTTTCTTCGCCGAGATCTTGAGGATTGTCTGAACCACGCTCTCTGCTACCGCCGTCCCGGAGTACGAAGCAATGTTGATCAACGCCTTCACGCATGCTTCTTTGGTTTCGTAGTCGGGAGAGTTCAGCATCGAGATGATTGCAGACACGCAGCCTTCTTGCACGAGCCGCAGCTGACCGTTGCGCTCGTAGGAGAACCGGCATAACGCCATGGAGGTGTTGCGGCGAACTTCTTCGTGCTGAGCCTTGGCGAGTTCGAGCAGTGCCAGCAAAACTCCTTCTTCAATCATGCGCGCACAGAGAGACGACTCCCATGTCAAGTTCAGAATAGCTGCCGCGCAGAACTTTTTCACCTCGATGTCGTCGAACACAGAAAGCCGACTGATCGCTAACATGCACCCTTCGGTCACCATTTGCTTTTCGTGGCCACTGTGTGTCGTAAACTGTGCAAAGCGCAAAGAGACGACGGAAAGCGTTAGCAAGGTTAGCGGGAGAGCAGCATCCTAGATCTGCAGCTTGCGCTTACATGATAAATGCTGAACGCACACTCTTGCTTGAGCCGGACTGCGCGCGACATCGCATTGACCATATCCAGTTCGTCCTGGCTTTTCATGTGGATCTCTTCTTCGTCCGCAGCTTGAGTCAAGTCGTGGGTGCTGCTGCGAGTCTTGTCCAGACCCTCATCCATGATCAGACCCGGTTTCTGGAAACGAGACAAATAGATCATGCCATCCTCGTAATCGCCGCGCTGGGTGAACAAATCCCCCGAATACTCGTTGAATATGTGCTCTTTCTTCGGACCGCTCGCTTGATTCACTCGCACTAAAATAGATTTCGAGCGAGGCGACTCGACCGCAGCGCTTATTGAGGATGCTGCTCTCGCTGGAGCTGTTGGCACCATCGGCACCATCCCACCTAAATGAGGCGAGGCATTGGCGCCGTGCGCGTTGTTCCCTGAGGGAGACCCCATCGCCGACGCATTGTTACTCGTGCTGCCGTCTTCACGATTCTCTTGCGGAATGATCTTGGTGTTGATGTGTCGATACAGAGTGCGCACGAGATCTTCTTTCGTGGTGTGCGTCTTCCAGAAGTTTCGCTGACGATGCAATTTCCAATGCTTGACGAGCTCCTTGAGCTCCTCGAAGCGGATCGGGGCTGCCGCAGGGTCTCGCTGCCGCGGGAACAGGTCGAAGCGCGTGAGGTACTCGCGAAGCACTTCAAGCTCTTTGTCACGCTCGAGCTCTTCCAGCAGATCATTCGTGTGACGAGCATTTTGAGAGAGACGGTGACTCATATCTCGTCTCGAACGGTGTTCAATTTCACTGCGGGATTGGCAAAGCTCATCCACTTTCTCGCACACGAATGCCACAGCGCTCACAACAGCTTCAGCGCTCTAGCTGCTTTCTGCTTCTAAATTGACCCTTGCTGGTCGGCAGGATCCGTTTCATGTCCAAACTCAACCGAGTTCCTTTGGCTCGGCGACAACCAAATTTGGACAAGTGGTCGCTATAATTAGTGCACGTGGGAAATGTTCTTGTGCGCAACAAAAACCTCGCGAGCTGTAGTCTTCCAAAGACATCCCGAGTCTCAAGTCGTCAAGCATGGCGCTCAAAAGCTACCACAAGGAAACGCTAAATGGTGAGCAATTTGATCTTGCATGCTCACCACTTGCACATGCACCACACCACACCAGATCCGTGATTGCCATCGTATGCACACCTTTCACAATGATCGCTTGGAACTTGGATGAACAGACAATTGGTACGAAGAGCGAGCCGCGCCGCTGAATGGAGTGCTTCCTCGTGATGGAGCTGTGAGTGGACGTCTACCTTTTCGGCTCGTCATCTCTCTGTGATCCAAGGCAGCTTACGTTTGCGAGTGCTTCGTTATCCGCAGAAAGAATACGCTACCACGACTGGCACCGACTTCAATGGCTCTCGGTCAATTGCTCAGGTGATTTCTTTGTCCTGATTCGCTTTTCCTTGAAGGTGTAGCTGATTTCGTTGCTCTTCCTCAGCGACACAAACCCCGTATGATAGGCGACCACAATCTCGATCAGGCGATACGACAAACCTCAGGAGGGTTGGAAAGAGGATTCCGCTCTTCGATCCCCCACCCTGACCTTGACTCGCAAACGCGATATTTGGATTCAACGCATCGCGCTTCCTTCACCAATCACTTCCCAAACTCTTCTTCACCACACCGCGGGTATTCCAATTCACTGGTTCCTGCAGGTGGTGTCGGCGGGCGGAACATCGAGCGTGGGAAAGCGGTGTCGGGAGCCATGGGAGAGGTCTACAAAGTTAACTCGGAGCCGCAAAAAGATACTCACGCGCAGCGCTCGTGGCTGTATTCCACCGACCCGATGATCGTCGCGATGCAGAGGAAAGCTGAGCATGCGAACCAGAGTCCAGAGACTGAAATGGATCCAAAAGAACCCAAACCAGAACACTTTCGACGCCAAAGCACCTCGATTACCTCGATTCCACTCAACCACAAAGGGGTCTTTGTCGATGATTAAGACATACCGGGTTAGCTATCGCGATCGGAAATTGACGTCTAAATCAAACACAAGAAATCATTTTTATACCAATGCTGCATTTCGAGTTAGATCCTATCATGGCTTTAGGATTGGGTGAAGCACAGACGGTAGCACTCCTACAAAATAGCAAACATTCATGAACCAGTCAGCAAAAAGAAGGACCCGCGATGCAAGGATCAGAGCCACATACCACGAACTCTTCTTGACTCATATTCAGAAGGTCGTCATCGTCCACGGAGACCAGTCGTTTTATTGCACCATTCACCTTGATCTCGACATCGTTGTTTCCATTTTCGTCATCGTCACACCATTCCCATTCCACATCCTCCAGTTCTTCTTCATCCATAGCATCGCCATTCATTTCTGCATCCCACCCTTGCTTGTCTACTTGCACCTGCACCTCTTCGTTATCTTCATTTTCTTCGTTGTATCGCTCCAGCTCTGCCATGTATGCCTTCCTGAATGCTTCTTGGCGCTGCTCTTCCGTCATTTCAGTTTGGTTCAAATCTTCCATGCTTTGCATCCCCGAAGGTAGCGACTCCTGCTCCTCCGTAGCTGCAGCAGCACTCTGGAGATGCTTTGCAGCCATGTGTCCACTGATCGAACTGCCCAATAGAAACTCGGGGAGTGCACGTGGAGCTTTGACAGGTCGCTCAGCGACATCGTCCTCCTACAATTAATCGATCCATCCTGTTAGACCATCAACGCGCTGCTCAACGCACAGAAAGCACCACGACATCGTACCGCTTTCCTTTTCCCATTCATCAAATATTCATCTTCAGCTTGGTCGTTCCCAGCGATGTCCACAATAATTTCTTGATCCTAGTGGTGCGAGCAGCAACGTCAGGGATTCAGAAAAAAAGGTCATGTGCGTGTAGTGGACAGCATAGCTGTCGTACCTGCGATCCATACGGATACAAATAGGACTGGCTGTTCTTCCCTTCTCCGCCGCGGCTACCATTTGCTCCTGCTCCGTTGACACCTCCGCCATTGCCACCTGATCTGCCACCACCCGAACCATTCGCTCCAGCTCGGACACTGTTACCACCAAGACCAGCAGCACGGTTTTCACTCGGCAGGTTGCTATTTTGGGGAAACAGACAAGCAGAAGCCAGCGGTGAGTTCCGTGAACCCCAGCACGCAAGATTCACACGCATCAGCACAGATTGAGCACGAACGTTGGCAACACATGTCCTTCTTTGACGAAATCTCCGATCCTGCGAAGAACCTCGTAGATGCCTTCGTGCATCCCCGCTTGCTTGTTCATTTGATCTTTAAACTAAGTGAAAACGAAACAAGCAGATACACATGCCAAAAGACACATTAACATCGCCATGGAGGCACTGGCAGTGGAAGGCACTTGTCGTACCTTTCGCTGCAAATTTTGAATTTTCTCTAATCTATCGTTGTTGTCACACTCCAGCAGCGGCTCATTGCAATGTCCGCAACGGAATTGGAACTGACCGGGCATGAGCAATAGCTGCGCCTCCAAAGCCGTATACTCTCGTCCGCAATCCGGGTCTTTGCACTGGAACGTTTGCCGCTCGATTTCCAATTGCTCGCTGTCTTTCAAGTGCTCGTGCATCACATAGAGACGGTACTGCACCACGTCCACAAAGTATTTGTAGTCAATGTACCTGCGACGGAAATGCAACAAAGTAAGTGAGAAACGCCACTCGTTCCCCCACGGTTAAGGGTCAAGTCCACGACTGTGGAACATACCAGTACGACGTGGACGAACTGCCTCCCAGTCGCTTGTCGTTCAGCACTTCTCTATACACCAAAGTGGCATGGTCAGCTTAGTCGAGCGAGGTACAACGGAGCACAATACTGCAGCTGCGCTCGATAGCAAGCGTTCGTACTCGCAAACCAGGTGATCCTGATGCAGCTCGTTCATGATTTTCCGCACTTGGCGCGTCTGGAGGTTCACGGCACTGCCCATTTCGTCATCCTACCACACAAACCGAGCGAAGGATCAGTACGACAGAATAAAAGAAAGAAAAACAAACAATCGAGGGAAGCGATCTGTTGGTGTCGTTAATGTGGTTGCTTACCTTCATGAACTTTTCTCGAATGAGAGCGCGCAACACCACCACATGCTCGTCCGAATAATAGGCTCTGTCGGGATGATATGATACACACAAGTCAGCCCCCTTGTTCGTTACGACACGGATAGCTACATCCAAGCGTTCCCATCGAGACGTACTGGCCGACCAAGTGCACCAGTTTCTCCACGAGCCCCGCCATCTTCTTCGCTCGGCATAAACAACCACACTGACAGACCGAAACACCCTCACACACTTTCTCTCTGGCTTTTGTTTTTGTTTTTGTTTTTGTAGGTTATTTAACACGCTTCTATAACCGATGGCAGCGGATGTGCGAAACTCGCAGCACCAAATGACCAAGGTTACGGTTAACGGTTTGGTCGGTTTCGGTCAACACAGAGGGTACGAAGGATACCCCCTTTCTTCTTCTTGCGATCTTCTTCTTTCGGTCATAAAAAGGTCCATCTGGTTACGCGATGAGCTTCGAGTGGGTGTCGTAGAGACCTTTGAAGTACTTGACAGTCTTCACGCGCAGCTCCATCGTCGCGTCTTCATCGCACACTAGCGAATACATGCATATGTACATGCATAGAGAGATGCACAAGATAAAGAAAGCGTGAATCAACTAGCAAGCGCACGAGCGGATAGCGGCGCTAGTGCGTATCGTACCGATGCAGGTCTTTGGGTGCATCTGGACCATCGACACCGTCCACATGTGGTTCACGCCTTCTTCGACGACCTTGTAGAGTGCGTACGCCTTGGCGATGCCCGTGATGATCACCAGCACTTCGCGCGCATCCATGACGGTGCCCACGCCCACCGTCAGCGCCATCTTGGGCACTTGGTCGATGTCGCCGCCAAAGAACCGCGAGTTCGCGACGATTGTGTCGTACGCCAGCGTTTTCACGCGCGTGCGCGACGTCAGCGATGAGCCCGGTTCATTGAACGCGATGTGGCCATCGGGACCAATCCCACCCAGGAACAACTCAATCCCACCTGCAGCCGTGATCTTGCGCTCGTACTGTACATGCACGCGGATTGCAGAACAGCAATGCGTCACCTCATCGCACTGGATGCAGCAGCAAACGATCATGTGCTCGTACCTCTTCGCATTCGCGCTCCAAATCTGGCGCATTGCCGTTGAGGATGTGCACATTCTCGCGTCTGATGTCATGCACGCACACAAACACAACATTAAAAACACTGCTCTCCACACGAATGGAGCTGTTAAACACCATGCTCGTACTTGATGTCGATATGCTGGAAAAAGTTCGTCCACATGAACGCATGGTAGCTCTCTGGGTGGGTCTCTGGAAGATTCACGTACTCGTCCATATTGAACGTCACCACGTGCTCGAAGCTCCAGCAACCAAAGCAATCAGTCACGAGATACAGGAGAACCACTCACACACACAGAGAGAGAGATCACAATGGACGCTACTTCTACCTGAGTGTATTGGCGCGATGGAACTCGACGAGTTTCTTGTAGGTGAGCAGCGGGGAGCTGCCTGTGGGCAACCCCAGCACGAACGGCTTCTCCTGGGTCGGACCAAAGTCCTTGATGCGTTTGCGCACATAGTTCGCCACCCACAGCGCCACGCGCTCCGTCGAGTCTTCGATGATCAGCCTCATCTCCTTCTCGCTGTTTCTTTTGTGTTCTGCTTCTTCGCAGTATGAGACAGTCGCGAGTCGTCGCTTCTCGGGGTGTTTCTATCATCTCCGCATGTCCGCGCATTCCTAACTGGATTCTCTCTCGTAGGATCAGAAACGACGACAACTTCTGTTCAGCATCCATCCATCCATCCATCCACTATGAGTGACAACACCGCCAAACCGCGAGTGCTCAAGGTTGACAACGTGCGTGTGTTTCGAGGAGGCAGTCTCCAGAGCACCAGTCTGTGGGTGGTCGATGGCAAGATCGCGGACCCGCAGACGCGCTTCTGGGAGTTGCACACTCAGCAAGAGCTAGCGCCGCACATCGTGGTCGACGGTCGTGGCTGCATTGTCTCGCCAGGCTTCATCGACTTACAGCTCAATGGAGGTTTTGGGTACGATTTCTCCGATCCCAGCATCACAACGCAGCAGATCTTGGAGGTCGCGCAGAAGCTCGTGGCTACGGGTGTGACCGCGTTCTGTCCCACACTCGTCTCGTCAAACGCTGGCGTCTACCGCGAGATTACATCAAAGTATCCGCGCACGAGCGACGCCCACACCGACAAAGCCGCGAATATGCTGGGGTTGCACCTTGAAGGACCGTTCATCAACAGAGAGCGCAAAGGCGCGCACAATGAAAGCGTCTTGCTCGCGCCTGTAGCGGGGATGGCGTCGCTGGAGCAGCGCTACGGGTCTCTCGAGAATGTCTCCATTGTCACGCTCGCACCGGAAGCGGAAGGCGCGATGGACACCATCGAAGCTCTGAGTGCGAAGGGGATTGTCGTCAGTGCCGGCCACTCCGTCGCGAATGTCGACACAGCAATCGAGGCTGCAGAGCGAGGTCTCTCCATGCTCACGTAAGTGCAACACCACCACATTGGATACTGGATGAGAAAGCGCGTCTGCGTGATGTTGACCTCCGTATCTGTTTCCAGCCACGTCTTCAACGCGATGGGTCCGTTCCACCATCGCGATCCTGGTCTTATCGGGCTGCTGGGATTGACACACAATAGACCGTTCTATGGACTCATTCTCGATGGTCTCCACTCGCACCGCACTTCGGCGAGGATCATTCGAAGCTGCCACCCCGACGGTCTGGTTCTCGTCACAGACGCCATGGCGGGCTTGGGGCTACCTCCGGGGGAACACGATCTCGCGGGACAGCGGGTGGAAGTGAAAGCAGAAGGTGCGTTCCTCGTCGGCACGGACACCATCGCAGGCAGTATCGTCACAATGGACTCGTGTGTGCGAACGCTCATCGAGTACACTGACTGCAGTATCGAAGAAGCGCTCGAAGCTGCTTCATCGCGTCCAGCACAGGTTCTCGGGATCGCTGACCGAAAAGGAACGCTCGACTTTGGAGCTGATGCTGACTTTGTGCTGTTAGACGATCAGCTTTGCGTGAGGCAGACTTACATCGCCGGCGAACTCGTGTTCGACGCGCTGCAGTAACGACCACTCGCCTGTTGCCTGCAAGAGTTACGCCACAACCAGATGACAAGCGAAATAGATATTATCATGTCAAGCTACCTTCCCTTTTGTGTCTTATGTTCTACCATGTGAAGTGCTGGTGATCTGCTTCGTCGCCCTGGTCGACCTTGTTCTCATCCTCAGCGTGTGTGATATGGCGCTCAGGCTGCGATCGCCACATCACTTGGCGACCTTTGCGCTTCTTTGGAGCCTGCATGCTTCGCTCCATCGATTTCTTCATTCGCTCTTCGTACATTTTCTGCTGTTGCGAGATACGCTCTTGACGGACCCGCTCTCGTCGCTCCTTTTCCTTTTCTTTCTCGGCTTTGGCGACATATTCTTCGGGCATCTGCTCAATAGCGCTCAACAGATCCTCCAGGCGTGCTTCCAGGTCTGTGAGCATGTACAGAGTAGACGAATTCGTTTCCGCTTCAAACCCGCACCGCTTGTAGACCTCAAGAACTCGGTCTTGAAGCTCTTTCAGCATCCGCTCTTGCGCATTTTCGCCTGTACCTCCTTGTGACCGCTGACGCAGTTGGTTCGCCTTGGTTTCTTCTTGCTCGATTTGGAGCTGCAGCTCGTCGATGTTTTGCTTCAACGCCTGGGTCTTGCGATCCATTGTTTTCTTGGTTTCTCGGAAGTTCTGCTTTAGCTCTTCTAAAGTCTGCTCCGTCTCCTGGCTGTTTTGAATCAAAAACAAGTTGCTCTCCTCTAGGGCTGTGAAGATATCAAGAAGCTGCTGCGGGTGCTGGAAGTACATGGGGATCTCTTCGTCGCTACTTGTTAGCACCATGTGGTCGAGATTTGGCATTGGCGGCACGACGATTTCTCTCGCTTTGGATACTCTCTCCGGTTTCTTTTTGCTGCTCTTCGCATCTTTCTCTGGCCGATCTTTCTCCGTTTTCTCCCGCTCCTCGATCTCTGCGAGCGCTCTCGCTTTTTGGATTTCCCACTCTCCCAAGATCTTTTCTTTCCGCTTTTGAAGACGCTGCAGTTGGCGGCGACGTTTCGTGTCGAGTTGCTCCGCTTCATATTCTGGCGGCGTGAGCTCGTCCAGGAACGCTTTGTACTGGAGGCAGTCTTGAAGCTGCTCCGTCAGTTTAGACATGTCGCTTTGCACCAGCTGAATCTGTTGATTGAGCTTTTTGATCTCCTGGACTTTATCCGCTTTGGCTTTCGTCTCTTTCTCTGCTCGCTTGATCGCTTCATGCGCTTTCTTATCGTTTTCTTTGAGGAAAGTATCGAATCGGACAGCATCTTCTTCGAGCATGAGTTCGCTTTTCTTGAGCGCTTCCTCTTTCAGCTGCGCTTTCTCTTCGAGTTTGCGGATCTCTTCACGCTTCGTGTCGAGCGACATCTGAACGAGGAACATCTCTCGCTTCTTGGAGATGAAATCTGCCATGTTCTCTTTCTCGCGAAGTCTGTCGTTGGAGATTGCCGCCGTCGCGGCTGCTACGAGACCGCGAGTTTGGCGGGACTGAGACGACGTGTAGCCTTCCAGATCTGCAGGCTGCAGCGAGACATCCATGAGACGAAATCCGGCATACCCCGCAATGTAAAACCCAATCCAGATACAAATGGACGTTACCACATCATCTGATCGAAAGCGCCTGATGTTTCCGATTTTGGATGTCATCGTCGATTTTTCAAAGATTTTCTGCGAGGCGTTGTGGCGTTTCTCCTAGAATGTCGTAGTCGCAAGCATGCGCGTTTTTATCCAGCACCATGCAATAGCCCTGACAATGATGGTGACATGCAGTGAAAGAGAATGCCGACAATACCTCTTCTTTCCGCTCCTTCTCCGTTTCGCGCATGCGGAACACTTCTTCATCGGACGGAAGCGTGAACGGATTCGCCTCCGACGTGATGTGTTCTACTCATAGTATCGCAAATGCATGCAGTTGGCGTCGTGAGCTCTGATGTGCAGAAACACTCGCATGGATGGACAACCTTCGTACCTGTAAGCGTCCTGTGCTTGTGCATTTTGGTTCTCGCTTGCTGTGCTTCCGATGTGTCTCTATTCGTCCAGAGCGACTGTCTTCTGGGGTGGTTTTGACCTTCAAGGCGAGCTTGAAATTCTTGCTCTGCTCCGCACGCGTGCTATTTCAAGTCGCCACTTGCTTTTTAAAAATACACCACAAACAAAATCCGAAACGTTGAAGCCGACCGAACCAACATATCCGTCTCGTCCGGATGTGCCAATGCGACTCAATAAGCAACAATCCTTCGAGAGAGAGAGAGAGCAGTTTATTGCGGAAAAGCTCAGTCTGCAGCCATGATGAACCCTTTGGCAGACCTCGATACGTCGCCGACGCACGTGGAGTTCGACCACGAAGTCTCGTCGCGGACGGTGAGTCTCGAAGAGCGAGAGATGATGTTCTACCGACGTCCAGACATCACTGGTCGTCAGCTATTCTTCCAGCCTCGAAGAGGAGAAGATGCAGCGAAAAGCGACCTCACGGTGGCGCCTCCTGTGCAATTGCTGACCCTGGACGGACAATCATATTTTGGTATCCCTGCTGCTCCCACGTCGAGTCCCGGAGATGCAAATGGAGGACGAAACGAGACTGCAACACCGACTCGTGCCCTTCGAAATGATGGGCTAGCCAGGGTAAAGAGCATCGAGTTCGCCGATGCTGTCATCTGCCATGACTTGGCATTGTTTTCGCGGCACTGACCTTTGGCTTGTGAACTACTCGTGTAGCTGCTTGTCACGACCAACCCAGTGTACGATGCGCAGAGTCATACCCGGATACGCCATCTTCAGGTACACCTCCTGATCGGAGCAATGCGTTTGCTGCGAGCATCTGGGGAAATAACGAATGCCACTGCTTCATTCCATCCAGCTCGCTATGCTAGTTGCTGGGGTTTCGAACGTAATGCTCACGTTCGCGTTGATCTTTCCGGATGGGCGAGGTGCGTCTTTCGTTTGGCGTCTCTCTTTTCTGCATGCTGATTTGTTTGATCAACAATCTCCACACGGATTTGACGCCATTGCGCAGATGCGTGGTATACCGTCGACGCGTTTTCATCCGAACTGGGAGATTACAGTTCTCAACGTGTCCGATCGCTTCGGCCAACTCTCGCGACCGTGGCCGTACTCACTAACGGCGTTGGCGTTGTGTCGGCGTTACTGAGGCAGGACACGCTTCTCACTCTTTACGTATTCGGTAAGGCATTCGCTTCTGTGCTGTGTGTCCGCTCCATTCGGTTGTCTGATGGAGTGCTTGGTGCATCTCGCTCGACTTGTGCAGTGGTAATTTGCTCTGATGTTTTGACGATGGCGTTGCTGCTACCGCACATGTTCTTCTTGGTCCGATTCATGTTCGATCTGCTGCTGATACTCTTGGCAATTGAAACACGAGGGCATTTGGTATGTGTGAGGAACAATTATTGAGCCAGTTGCCTGATCCTCCATATGAAGTCATTTCTCTGCTGAACTCTTCCTTTCGTGGATGTCAACCGGTGTAGGAACACGCTTGGTTCGTCACCAACTTCCATCGCCTTCGCTACTGAGTGGAGCTATAGCAAACAAGCTACGTCTTTATCTATGATGAGGTAGCATTTGGGGTTGCAGGAGAGGAAGCCCCTGTTACCGCATCGCGCAAATCGAATCGCTCTTCTTTCCAGCCATACTGCGTTGGAGTCAGTTTTACCACAACGTGGAGTGGAATATTGCTTTTAAAGCTTTTCGAGAATCGGCGACCAAGCAAGTAGCCGTAAAGAACCTATGTATGATGCAGGGCACACTCGGTCAGAAACCAAAAACCATACGAGCGACAATCTAGTTTTCAATGCATCTGCATCCAGTGCCACGAACCTCGAGATTCAGAAGATGAGACATCACCAAAGTTGGCTTCCGTTGGCGTTCAAGCTCGATCACAAATGACGACAGTCGCTGCAGTTGAAACAGGTCACGCACTTCAGTCACACAATAGAGGAGTGCACAGGAAGACAAGCAAGAGTCATCCGTACCCGAATCAAGTCGCCGAGAGACTCGCCACCGTGCACTCGATAGTTTAGCGGGTCCTGGTAGAAGTCTGTCCATATCTCGCTCATGCGCTCCTTTATTTCGCTCACCGGCATATTGGCGTACACCCCTGGAAGCAGCACACATCATATAGTTGAGAAATCTGGAGGCACTAGTGGCACCCGTTTCGCAGTGATACCCACCTAGGTCGACGTTGTTTAGGGCACTCATAGGATGGTAGTCCACACCTAATCGACTGATAGTCTGCAGAGCTCTTGGAGTCGTGCTAATTCCGAACAAAAGCATCAACACGCAGCACTGTCAATGACACGTTTCCACCCGGTAGTCTCCGATGCATGCTGTACCTTGTATAGACACGGAAATGCTTCAACGACCGCACTGTGTCTGACGCGTCTATCGACGAGACTTCGTTCTGCAGCACTTCTTTCAAGCAATGGACAAATCTGTCCCCTAACTCACTTAATTTCGCAGTTGATTTGCCATCAAGCAGGGAGTGGAGCTCGCGATAAGACTGGGAATCGCCATCGGTCTCGAAATGCGCAGGTCGACAGAGATAAATCGGTCGCTCACTAGCAACCACAGTCAGCGTCAGTTTCCATTGAGTACTGAGAAAACCGGTCTCGCACAGAAGTACGTACATGACATGAACGCTCATCAGAAATGGAACGAGCATGTGCGCCATGTTGCCGTAAATGCGGTTGCAAATCACCTTCGACTGCATGTTGATCAGTTTGACGTAGCTGAGCTCGTCGTTGTCGATCGGCTCGTACACGCTCTCGTACTTTTCAATGCGCTTACTATTTGTTTCCAAACAAAATGATATCACCATTACCAGCAGTCTGGCGGTCGCAAGGTGATGCTTGACGCAGCCAAAACACTAGGGAGGAGAACGCACCGGAGATCTGCCATGGCGACTTCCAATGGCATACCTTTGTAGTCGGGAGAATTGGTCACTTTCTGCATGAAGTTGGTCTCAAGCACCTGGCAATCGAACAGACGAAGAAGTCAATCCCTCGGCCAATCGCTTCCACAAAATGACTGCTCACACCTGTGCGTCGTTGCAAATGCTTTCCACGAAAATGACTTGGACATCGGGTGAAAATCGATGGCAACGGCTGAGGACTTGCATGCGCCGATCGTTCGTTGTGTTGGTCGCATCGAAAATAGCGACTTCACCTCCGCTGTCTATAAAACTCCCGCATAGCAATTGTCAGACTGTGTCCAAGACACGCATCGTCCGTACCACGCACACCAACCGAGCCATTCGAGCGCCATATCCAGCGCGTTATACGCCAGCTCCTCTCGCTGCAGCTTCGCCGCTACGTTTTGGTCGTCGAAGAAATCAAAGTTCTGTGTCCCCACCGCCACTTTCCTGCGCAGCGAGCCCACGTTGAAGGTGTTCGCTCGCACCCCAAGCCTAGAGCAAGCAGCAAAAAGTAAGCGCACACTCGCTCCCATTCACCCCAGTCCCGACTAACGAAGTAAAGGACATACACCCGTACCACGACAGAAAGTTGGTGATCTTGTGCGAGATGAACGACTTGCCTCTGGATTCATCCATGCACACATCCGAGACAGACATCAACACAGTGAGCGAAATAGAATAGCGAGAGTGTGCGTGTGTGTGCATGGGGGGGATTGAGCGAAATACTGGATGTACCGCGCGGGAAGGCCGACCATCACGAGCACCACTTTCTCATCGTTGAACACCTCTTTCCCGCTCGCGTCCGTCGCGCCAGACTGCGGATGCGACTGACGCCGCATGCTCCTTGCTTCGCTTTCTGCGTGCGCAGGTGAGAGAAACTTCAACTCGAGTGGCCATCTTGTGATATCTTTTGATGACATGGTCGACTCGTTTAAGTACGAGTGTGGTTTCTCTCTCTCATTTTTTTAACACGACGATTGGTCAAATAGACGGTTTGCATCCATAAACTAAGAATGCATCCATACGTATGGATGGATGCATGACTAAGATGGCTTTGCGTGTGTGATGTCCTATCGTAGCCTCTCAAGTGTATGCATGCCTGCCAACAGCACTAGATAGATTGTGCGACGATAGCTGCCATCATCAAGCGCTTCCACACCACCAAATTACACACAATTTCTTCCGTGATGCTGAGTGAGTGACAGAAATGTGTGTGTTTTGGGTGTCAGCATAACAACGTCTCCCGAAGGTTGCGCGAAGGTCGTTCCTCAGACAGATAGGAAGATGGTGTCGACTGCGCGGTCTCATTGGTAGAAAAGCCGGGAAAGCAGCTGTGGGTAGGGGGAGGGGAGACTCCTCCTCTCTCTCTCTTTCCAGTGTGTGTTTGTGTGTGTGTGTACTGTTCGTTGGTCTCGCTCTCCGGAACTGCATCTCTCGCTCTCTCCCCTATCGCTACTACGGTACTCGTGTATTGACAGAGAGGGTCAGTGCGAACGGTGGTTTTTCTTCCCCCACTGTCGGTTTGGTCATCTGCGTGTGAATCGGTCAGTCTGTCGAAGCCAGCGCGCGCGCGTGTTTATAGTTGCGAACCAGCGAGTGCGGAATCGACGGAAGAAAAACCGAAAAAAAAAGAGGAAAGCGGAAGCCATTACGTGTTCTGCGCTTCTTCCTTCTTTTCTTTCCAAAAAGGAGCCATCCGCACGAGAGTGAGTCGACAACGCTTCTGCGTCCAGCAAGTCAGTGAGGCAATCGTCTAGTCTGCGAGCGATTTTGGAGCACGGAAACGAAGAAAGAAAGAAGAAAAAAAGAAGAAGAACCACGCAAGATGTACGGCGCGCCGGACGCGAATACGAATGTGGCGACGCCCCCACCCCCACCTCCGTCTTCTTCCTCCGCGCCGATGACGAATGAGGAGATGTTTGCGCACCAGCTCGATTTGCACAAGAAGATCCAGGAACAAATGCAGCAGCAGTTGCAGCTTCAGAAGGAAATGAGTCTTCAAATGGGGCAAAAACAATCGCAGCAGTCTACCCTCCCCCCGCCACCGCCACCGTCGCAGTCGCCACCCCTGCAGCAGCAACCGCGCCAGTCCCTCTCGGCAGTGTTTGCGAAAGTCGAGCCCGATCTCGGAGACAATGTCTTTGACATGCTAGACGATCTCATCATGATCCCGTCGGGTGGTGTCGCCCCCGAGCGCAACAGCCTCTCCAAGCAAACGATTGAAGTGCATGACGACGAGCCATCGTCTTCGGGACGAGACAGTCTCGCGGACATCCTCGAGTCGCTCGACATGGATCTCGAGGATTTCGAGATGCAGACGAATGTGGACGACCCCAAGTACAGCTTTGCCGGTTCGCAAGCCACGACCGAAGAGTCCCGCGATTCCTTCGATGACGACTTTGACGACCTCGACGACGACCTTGATTTGGACTTTGATGGCGACTTGGAAGACCACGGTATTGACGATGAAGATGCCGCGGAGACCCATGCCAGCAGCTCCTTCGATGTGGCGACCGAAGATGCTGTCCAGCCTGAAGACTTTATCGATATGCGCCGATCGTCCTTTGACATGGTGGCGTCGATCTCGGGCAGCACGAGTAGTGCGTCACAGAGTCCGAACGGGAACATGTGCACTCTAATCTGGGAAGGCGGTCTGCTCGGTTTGCGGTTGCGCATGTCGCAGTCGCGAATGCTCCCTGCGGTGTCGAAATTGACCGGACGAAGCTCGATTTTCGGCATCCACTTGGTGGATGTGGGTGATCTGCTGATGCAGATCGGCTCTCGTTTGACACGGGACATGGAGTTCATGGAAGCGATTGATTACTTGAAAGACGTAGAGAAGCCGTGCAAGCTGGTGTTCCGCAGACCAAACGCGGACCCTATGGCTGTCAAAGCCGTTCAGCCTCAAGTGAAGAGCGAGATCGCGCTGAGATTGGCCCAGAAATTCGAAGAACTTGCTAGCGCGGAGAGTGACAAATCGCCTGCAGCGCCAGTGGTGAAAATGGACGCCAAGTATGAGGTCAAGTGGCTCGACGGACCACTTGGTATCAGTTTGATCGCGAGCAAGGACGTTCCGTACCCGCTTGTGACGAGAATCACCGGAAAGAACAGGTCTCCGCAAGTCCAAGATGTGCAGCCTGGGCACTACCTCGTGCAGATCGGGTCGTACAACACTGCAGATGGCAATTTTAACACTGCGATCAAGTTCCTACAGAAGGTCAGCAAGCCTGTTTCATTGTACTTTTGTCCAGGCAACAAGAAACTGTCGGTGCGTCCTGACGTCTCTGCCGACGAATATGATCACGTTTGGGAGAAAAAGCAAGCACTGTGCTTCACTGTGAAGCCCGACGAGGAAGGCAGAATGGTGGTAGCGGATCTGGGAAGCGCCAAGTCGATTAAAGTGAAAGTAAAAGGAGGTCCAAACCTTGCAGCGTTTGTGAATCCTGGAGACCGACTGGAATGGATTAATGACGATCACACCAAGGACCTCACTTTCCACGATTCTTTGCTAAAGCTCCGTACTGCGAAGAGACCACTTGTCATTCGATTTAAGAAACCGCCTCCTCCTGAGCCAGTAGCGGCACCCGCACCAGTGGCAGTCCCGTCACCAACCTCCGCGCAAGATCTTCGTGTGCCACCAGCTCCGGTGACGAATCCAGAGGTATCTCCCAACACCACCGCGACAAAAACGGCGCGCAGTTTCAATCCTTTGAAGAAGATCGCCGCGCTAAGCTCCTATTCCAAAGAGAACTCGATCAACAATGCCAACGCTCGCGGGTCAAGTGGCGATTTGAAGAAAAGTCCGCAGTCTACTCCAGAACCGGTCCAGTCAAAGAAAAGTATCTTTGGGGGATCGGAGGTTGAAGTTAAGAGAGTGCCTCATGACTCGAGCTCTTCCCAGTTCGTACCGAAAGCGTCTGCATACTCGAATAATGCTGTAAATGTGGCGACGACTCCAACTTCTAGTGGTTCACCGCCAGGCGCTTTGTCTGTGCCAAACGGAGAGAACAACAACAACAACAGCAACAACCCTGTCGAGCCTCGTCGCCCCAGTGAAGGTCAGTCGAAACTGTTAAATATCGAATTGCTGAATGGAATTCGCAAGACGTCGATAACGAAGGCGTCGAGCGATCCGTCCATCGTATCGAATACTAGTGCTGAAAAGGTTGCTGCACATGCTCCACTGAAGCCTCTTACCCGTGAAAGCCGCAATTCAGCGGAAAAGCCTGTGGAGGAACCTGTGTCGTCGAGTAGAGAAGATGATCGCAGCGCACCGTTACCGAAAACATACACTGGCGAAGTTGGAGAAGTGTACGAAGTGGTTTGGCCGGAAGGAACTGCTCTAGGCTTGACTCTTCGCGTCCACCCCACCACTCGTTTCCCCGTCGTTGCACGAGTAACTGGAACAAGCAATCTGAAGAACATCGAGCATGTATCCCCCGGCGATGTCCTGTTCGCCGCAAATGGCATGGACATCGTGCCTCAGCCAAAGTTCAAGCAAACACTGGAAAATCTGTCGAAGTTGCCGAAGCCTGCGTTCCTGCGTTTCCGAAGAGCGCAGCCTGTCGTGCTGCCTCCTGCTCCACGACCGGAAGACAGCGACCACTCTTTACCGCGCGGTCCACATCTGAAAGCGGAAACCGAGTACGAGCTTGTCTGGCGAGAAAACGCAAATCTCGGACTGGTGTTCAGCTCGGATGCAGACGTGCCGAAGGTGACGAAAGTGGACATTGAATCTGGAGGTCCGATTATTAGCAAAGTCACAGTTGGTGATGTATTAACGTGGATTGGTCCCCTGGACATCCACGGATCGTCATTCCATCAGTCCATGGCGACTCTGCGAGCAGTGAAGCGTCCTGTGGTTCTTCGATTCAAGAAACGCCATCCAGGTCATCGTGCATGAGTGAACGAGTGAGTAAATCAAATGATCAAAGAAGAAGGTTAAATGGTAGGTATTAAGTAGCCCAAGCGCGAAGAATGGACGAGACCGAGAGGAAGAGGGGTGTGAGAAAGAAAAAATGTAAGCTGTCGATTTTTGGATGTGTTGCTGGTTTATAGAAAGTCGTTTGCGTCGTTGCTAGGAAAGGGTCCTCGCCATCGAAAGTTGGTTCCAGATCCAACAGCAGTCAACGGCGTAAGCTGCAACAACAAAAGATGTAAAATGCAATAATTCGTGTTGGTGCTACCTAACTACTTCTGCGCTACAATTATTAGCAAGATAAAGAGAAAAGGAAAAGAAGACGAAGAGCTACGGTGACACTATGGTATCGCTGCTGCTGCTGTGGGGAGGTTGGTTGATGGCTTCAGTCCAACAATCTAATGGGAGAGTATGATACAAACGCGTGTTTCTGGTTTCTTCATCCAGTGGGGGTCGAGACCGCTCTGGTTTTCTTCTTCTTGACACGCCGTGCATTAATGATTGATCCCTTTCGTTTCCGTTCCCCTTCGCGTTCTCCTTCAAAATGCATTTGCATCTCTCTCAATACATGCTGGTCGGAGACGAGTTGAAGCGCTCGAACTTGGCTGCCAGAGCCTGTTTCTTCGTCAGGATCTCGTTGCGCGAGTTCTTGATATCCTCCGAGACGTCGGTGACATTGATCGCATCCATGAAGTTCGCGAGCAGCGGCGCTTTCACATTGGACGACGGCACATTCCCCGACGCCGACGCCGCATCTAAAAAGTCCTCGATCGCAAACGCGTAGTGGTGCGCGATCGCGAACACGAGCATCTCGACGCAGATCACGAAGTCGTTGAGTGCCGACGCGATCTTCTGCGCGTCCCAGCAGTTTGGACAACCGATGTTCCACTTGTCCGAGATGAGCCCCAGCAGCTCGAACAAGTTGATCATGAGCGACTGCCAGTACGTGAAGAAGATAATGGCTTTGATCGCAAGGAATTTTGGGAGCGGTCGGATCGGACTGAGCTCTTCTTTCGTGCCGAGGAAGAACAGCACGAGGCAGTACAGCGCCCACGTCTGCGAGATCGTGAGCACGAAACTCACGTACCCATAGGACACCAACGGGTTCAAAAACTCGCCCTCGCCGTAGACGCCCGCGAGACTCGTGATCAGCATCACGATCGACGTCAACACCTTCACGGGGATGTACTGCAAGATGCCGATCGTGGAGAGCCGCACAAACTTGCCCCCCATGGCCCAGGGCTGCAGACAGCAGAACGGCACCGCGTGGTACACCTGCGCTTTCGAGCGCAACGTACTCGCCAACACGATCTGGCCGCCTAGAAACTGAACCAAGAAGCAGTGGAACGAGTAGAGCGCAAACGCTTCGTAGCAATCGCGGACCGTCTCAAAGAGCAGCTTCTGGTCGTTGAACACGAGCGCCATGTACGACGTGAGCGCGTAGATCGGCACCATCATGAGGATGCGGATGACGTGCTTGCGGATGCCTGCCGACGGGTTGTACAGCAAGTGCGTCCAGATGAGCCACCCCGATAAAATGATCGACAGCAGCGTGAACGCGCCGGAGATCGCGTACGCCAATGTCTCCAGCTGCATCGCGTCCGTTTGTGTGTACGTCTAGTGTACCTGCTGCTGCTGCTGCTGTGCGCGAGTCCGACCTGTCGTGGATGCACCTGCACGGAAGCGCGATCTCTCTCTCTCTCTCTCTTGGTGTCCTTTATTGCTGCTTTCCAGCAATAACCACCCCCTCTCTGCCGCCGCTTCTTTTGTTGCGCCTGAGAATCCGAGCAGAGCAGCCGCAATATCGATCGAACAGGCTACTAATGAGAGCGCAAACAGTACACGCCATCACCACACAGAATGATGGCCACTCTCTCCCTCATTTCAAACCAAAAGAATCTCATTCGTCTCGAAGGAACACACTACCGTGTCGCATATGTCAAAGCCTACAACTCACATTGTGGGCACTACTACACCAAAATAAACAGCAAGCGGTAGCTTGGTCGCATTTTGTCATACATCGGAGTGTCGGGTTTTCTTTCCTTTTCGCAATATCTACCTCGCGCCGCACTGCTTTTGCTCGCAGGCGATTAACGTCTGGATGCGCTGCTTTTCTTCTTCTTCGAGGACGAACGACGGTAATCTTCATCGTCGTCGTCGTCGTCGCGACCTCGTTTCTCGGATGCGTGGAGTCGATCGGCGGCTTGCGCTTCGCGTTCCAGTTCGTCCCAAGAAGGAGCATCGTCGTCGTCTTCCGACGGCTCCTCGGACGAGTCTTCGTCGACAATCGACGCCCAATCGGATTCATCCGAACCGCTCGAGTCGCTACCCGACTCGTCCTCGTCATCGCTCGACGCGCTGTACGTACTATCCTCTGCTTCTTCTTCCGCATCATCCTCATCGTCGGATCCTTCCATCTACAAGTCCAATTTCGCACCAACACGAGTTAGCAATCGCATCGCCATCATCGACATACCGCAATACGCTCATACAAAAAGCAACATACCTTCAAGAACTCCCAACCCGCAGGCTTTGGCACGCCATCTTCGTCCGCGTCCAAGTAGAAACGGTTGTCGGCCTTGATCGTGGCCATGATACTCTTCCAGTTCAAGTTTGCCGTACCGGTCGTGAAACAAATGTCGATGTCATCCAACCATTCTTTGATGCGCTCGAGCTCGTTTGTCGAGACCGCGCTGATACGCATCGGCGGGACGTCAAAGTTCTTGAAGACAAACACGACATCAAAGTTCTTCGACGAGAACATGACGCGCTCGAAATGCACATGCTCCACTTCGTCGAGCGAAATAATGAAGAACGGCATGTCGGTCAAACTCACTAAACAGTGCACCGACGGCTGCAGCAGCACCATCTCCTTGAAGGGAGTTCCCATAAAGCCGAGCTCGCGGTACGGAATATCAAACACGACGGGTTTGCCGTATCGCTCCGACACCCCTTCCATCTTGTGGCAAAACTCTTTGAACGTGGTGTTCAGTTTCTCTCGCAACGCGCGCTCTCGGTTTTCTTCATCCAGCTCGTCTGGGTCGTACATCGAGCGACGGCGGTTGTCCAACGTCTGCGAGCCTTCAATCACTTCGGTGTAGAATTGCACATCGTTCTGCTTCTTCTTCCCAATCATAATGTGGTTCTTCAAGTGGAAGTGGATCAACACAACCAGTTCCTTGTCACAAGGCTGGAAGATCGCGTGCTTAATGTTGGAGTATAAAATATCAAGCTTCTGGTTCTTGTTCGTCATGAAGCGGACACCATTCGAGTGCGCCTCCAGCGTGCCGTGGGTCTTTCTGCCCGTCACGTGCGGACGCGCCGACAAATCAATCAAACGTGGCACACGACGGTCTCTCGTCAGCACCAAGTCTTCTTGCACCACTAGGTCGGATTCTTCCTGCTCACGCTGCTCACGCTGCTTCACGCGCTTTTGCAACTCCTTGATCAAACGGAACTGGTTGTTCAAATTGTGTGCATCCGAGGAACGGAAGCCCAGCTCCTTAATAAACATCTTGTTTGGGAACTTGGTGATCACATTTTGCATCGCTGGCAGCACATCGCGACCCAACGACGTACCAGGCACGTAAAAGTTAATACGCAGGTACGTTGCCTTGTCTTCTTCAGACTTACTGACGTTCTTGATCGTCGAGATGTGGAACGGCACGGGGACGCCATTGATGGGCAAGATCACACATTCCGCGCGCATGTCGACCATCACTTGGCGCTCTCGGAGCTCGCTCGGGTAATCCTTTGGTCCTTTGTATGCAAGAATGTTCTTTTCTCGCTTGCGATCGTCCGACTTCTCGCTGTTCTGCTCTTCCAGGCGCCGCATCGCTTCTTCACGCTTGCGACGCATCAATTCGGCTTGATGGCGGTCTCGGCGTTCTTGGTCGGTTTCTTTTCCCTCAAGCTGCCGCTGCTGGTCACGGAGACGAAGCTGCAGCACTTGGTTACGCGTGCCCGATGGGAGAGTTGGGTCCACTCCACCACGCGAAGACTTGGACTCCTTTGACTTCGAGTCGGAAGAGGATTTCTTCGGCGCCGCTTCTTCATCTTTGTCGTCGTCAATGTCGTAACGCACTTTACTCCATCCCTTGGCGACCTTCGTGTAGTACTTGGTCTCGTCTTTTAACACAACGACGGTATCTGCGAGGAAGACGGAGTAGTTGTCCAACTTCTTCTTCTTGCGCTGCGACTCTGGGATGGGGATGCCTTGGAACCCGAACGCGACGTTAAACGCCATGCCTTCTACGACCACCGTGTTGTTCTTCGGGGTCAGCAGGTTGCACGATTCACGGAACTCCAGCCCAATGCCGAAGCCAAGGTTCTTCGTCAACCTCGCGAAAAGCGTGGGGTTACGCGCCTGGATGAACTTGCGCACTTTTTCCACGACCTTCGCGATGGTCTTGCCCGGTCGGAGCTCCTTCACACACATGTCGTGGGCTTCCAAAAGAAGTTCGTACGATTTCTCCATCGAACTGGAAGGATCAATGAAGAACGTTCGGCCGACGTTCGAGCAGTACCCTTTGTATCTCGCACCAAGCGAGCAGATGATCACGTCGTACTTCATGTTGTCGGTGTCGCTTTGTGCGCTCGGCTTCAAGTCGTACTTCCCACCGGATTGCACGATTGGTGGGTAGCAAGGTTCGATGTCCACTGGGTCAATCGATACTTTCACCTTCGTAGGGTCTTCGAACACCTCTTCGATATCGTTCGAGATCTTTTCGTGGCTCACTTTCTTCTCGTCATCAATGATCATCTCCATGTCCTCCATGAACTTGAGTTTGAAGATCTTGGTCGTCAGCGCGCCAGCCCATCGAATGTTCTCCAATTCTTCTGGTTCCTTTACCGACAACGCCGCCTCAATCCCCTTCGTCACGTCCACTTGCTCGAGCTTCGTGTCGTCGAGAGCCTTTTGAAAAGATGTCACCAGCTCGCCCTGTGGACTCTCTTTCGAAAGCACCCCAACTTTGTCTCCGCTCTGCTTGATCGCGTCCGACAGAGTCTTGTAGTTTTCCGCGTTGCCATCGGCTTTGTTGCGCTTTAGAAGCACGAGCTTCACGTCCGAGCTGTCGTTGCCGCTCAGAATCGATTCCAGCATTGTATCTGTATCGCAGAACACCACAGTACCAGTGCATTCGTCAGCCAACTGCCGCGTCCTTTGCATACAAAACCCTACATAAATAGTCAACCCAAAGAACGTACATTTCTTGCCCGCCGTGAGCACATACAGCGTCTGCGGTGTGAAGATCATCAGCGTCTCCGGGAACTCCAGGAAACCTAGCAAAAAGATCTGCAGCACTGCGGATTTGCGGTATCCAGACTCATCGGGCTGCGGTTTACCCGCGAGCACGCAGAACGAGTCGACGCCGCCCCACGTGGCGCCCGCCTTGTTCTCGTTCCACGACTTGTAGAGCGTTTTGAGACGACGGAAGAACACAGCGCCATCCAGCTGCGGTAGACCTTTTGCCACTGCCGCTGCAGTTGCTGCAGATGCAGACGCATCGCCGTTCTCTTTCTTCACGGCGACCTCGCCATTCTCTTTCTTCACCGCCACGACTGCCGGCGCGACGACGCCGTTCTCGCTCTTGACTGGGACGTCCTCCGTTGCCGCCATCTTCCTACCAGCGCGCCAAAACAACTATGGACGCGAGGTTTATATAAAAGGTGTTGCGGACGTTGGAGCTGGTCGTTCGGTTTGGTGGCGCACCCCCGCCAAAAAAATAAAAACTTCCTCACAGAAAAACGAGGTTTTTTCCTCCATCTCGCGCCATTTTTGTGAGGTTTCTTTTCGGTCGATTTGGGGACTCCTTTTGCTCTTTTTGGGTTCGTCTTTTCGCAGAAAGTGGGTGCGTAATGGAAGATATATACTCCATTGTGAAGGAGAGACGCAGAAAAAGTCGCTTTGGGCTACGTTTGGAGGTGGATGCCTGCATGGCACGATGATCTTCAATGAGGAGCCTCTTTGCAGGCATATGTGGTTGCACAAAAACCGGAACCAAACGCGATTCCTCGCATTAGGTGTCAAGCAACAAGAGGTCTTCCCGATTCTTGCAAGCATGGCGACACTGCATGTGAATATGGCAGTGCGGTCGCGGGTATTGACGGGGAATGCGACCATGCGCGCCTCGGTGCGCCACTACGCGCGCAGTGCTGCTGCTGGTGGTGGCGATGCTCCTGGTGGCGGGACAGGCACAGCAAAGAAGAAGAAGAGAGGCAGTGGTGTGGGGGGTTATACCAAGAGCAACACGATCATGATCTTCGCGAGCGAAGTGCCCGTGATCTCGGCGCTGAACCCGTTCCGCAAGATCGAGGACGTGTTCTTCGACGTGTGGAAACGCACGAACCCAACGCAGATCACGAAGCTGCAGGAAGATCTGCAGCTACTGCTGCCGACGCCGGAAGAGAAGATCCAAGCGATCGTGCGGGATCTAGGCGTCGAAGCGCCGATCGCGTCGCTGCTGGAAGAAGCCGCCGAGGCCGAGACGACGACGAAAGTGGTCGCGACGACGATGAAGATCGCATCGGCATTGCCCAAAGATACTCCCGTGGAGGTGAAACAGGAGATCGTGCAGTTCGTGTCGTCGGAAATGCACAAGAGCTTTGGGAGCAAGCAGGAAACACCCGCGATTGAGCACTACGAGCAGAAGCAGCAGGTGGCCGTGCGCGAGCGCAACCTGGTGTTCTCCAAGAAGAAACTCGCGACGCTGGGCAACTACGACGTGTTTGTCGGCGGGAAAATCGACGGCAAAGCCGAGGGAAAAGTGATCGAGGTCAAGAACCGCCTGAAAAAGTTCATGACTCCATTGCCGCAGTACGACATCGCGCAGTTGCAGACATACCTCTTCATTTTGGGGCTCCAGGAAGGCGAGCTCGTCGAGCATCTCCGCAATGACGCCGCGCAGACGAAACTCACAAAAGTGGACTGGGATCCGCAGATGTGGGAGACCCAGATCTCGCCGTTTGTGCTGCGTTTCAGCAGTGCGCTCGTGCACTTCATGAAAAACGACGACGCGCAGGTGGGTTTCCTGCAGGGGGAAGCGGGGGAGAAGAAGGAGATCATCCGCACCCACTGGGTGAAAGACCTGCCGTGAACGAGAAGAGCAAGCACAAAGAAAGTTTTTGTTCAGAGAGAGGGGGGGGAATTTTGTAAATGAGCTGGCATTATGGTGGTAATATGAGGAACGGTATTGAATGACTCCAGTGCTGCATATACACGCTGAATCCTCTCTCGCTCTGCTGGCAGCCGACCTCTCGTGTCGAAACCGATGCTGACTATTGGAACCACAGGTTGGTTTGCACATCCGACTCCGATCACGTCCATGAAAGAAAGCGCAGCAATGAAAGACGCCGAGTTGCGAGAAACCATCCGAGTAGCGTTTTCCCGCTACGACGAAGACGGAAGTGGCGCCATCGATGCGACGGAGCTGCGCAACCTCGTCCACGATCTCGGCGGGGTGCTCACTGACAGCGACCTCAAGTCGGCTCTTCACATGCTGGATCGAGATCGCAATGGCGTGATCGATCTGCAGGAGTTCATTTCGTGGTGGACAACCCAGGCAGCCGACCTGGACGGCGATGGCGCCGTGACCGATTTGGAGAAGACGTTGGAGCGGCTGAAAGAGTTCGGACGCGAGCGGTTCCATGTCGATATCCATACTGCTGCCTGGAGCGGATCCCACGATGTCGTCGCGCGGCTCGTCGAAGACGACAAGGAGCTCGCGAATGAGAAGGACGTGACTGAATACGGAGTGCGTCGCATTGTTCTAACCCTCTCTCTCTCTCTCTCTTTTGCACACACACATGTCCTACAGAGCAACCTGACTCATTTACGCTCGTTTACTTTCCTGAACCTTGGCTCAGAACATGAACTCGCCACTTCACTACGCAGCATATCAAGGCCACGTCATTGTCTGCTCGACTCTGGTACGATAAGCAGCAAAACGATAAGCGCAGGTGGTGATCGAGCGCTGATCTCGCAGGGTACACTCATTCAGCTAGGTCATGGAGCGAGCGTCAACGTGACCAATGGCTCGGGATGCACCCCAGTGTTCTACGCAGCGCAGCAGTCGCATGAGCAAGTGGTGAACCTGCTTCTACAGGTTTGTGTGGTTTGCACGCGGAGACCAACGTCTACTGCTCCAGTGGCTGACATATTCTGCATGTTGGTGGATGATGGTTCAGAAAGGAGCCGACATCAAAATCAAAGACACTGAGGTACGACGACAACTTGGAGGAGCAGCAGTCTTCTTCGCGTCTCACGGACTGTATCGCTCGCTCTCCCCTTCCGTAGCATCAGCTCTCTCCTGTCGACGTCTGCAACACAGAGTCGATCATCAAGCTGTTTCAGAGTCTCTCTGGATCTGGTGAGCATTTCTCCATTCAGTTCATACCGTGAAGAGAGAGATCTCCATGCATGATCCTATCTGCACCTTGGATCTTTGCACGCAGCTCCGTCTGCTCCATCTGCGCCAATACTGTCGGAACCCGGAGAAAGCACACTCACAGTGACATGGTACCACTTTTCGAACTCCTTGATGCAATATGTTGTCATTGTCATTTGCCCGCATCGTGTTGCTGTGTGCTACTAGGCAATCGCCAAAACCAAAGCTCAACGAAGTCGCTCCCATCTCTCTCTATAAACTCAAGCTTGCATCGAAGACAGCGCCATTGAAAACCGTGCTGATACCGGGTGCGGCAACCGAAGCCGTCGTGGGTGAGCTTGTCCCAAGCACGGAGTACACTTGCCAGATCGCTGCGCTGAATCTGCACGGAATGAGCGACTTCAGTTCAAACTCGGAGCCGACGATGACGTTGCAAGGTATGAATGCAGCGAGCTGCTCAGCCTACTCTTTTTCGAACCACCAGAAGCCGCAGTCCTGTGTCTGATTGTTTTTCTTGTTTTGGTATTGCGTACGCAAATGCATCAGCCAAACCATCTCCACCGCAGAACCTCGGTGTCAGCGAGGTGGACTGTCACTCGGTGGTGCTGCGATGGAGCTTCGTAGACGGCGAAGAGGCGACGCATTGCGTTGTTCAGCAATCGATGGGATCCGACGATATCTGGAAAACCGTGTTCAAGGGTGAGGCTCCTATCGCGTACGTGATCCGCCCACAAACTGCGGTTCTTCTTGGACTCCATCCTACTGTTCCGTTGCTCATCTACCTGTTCCATCGTCGCTCGCTCCGCAACAGCTCAACGACGATCGAAAAGCTGTTTGGAGATCGCAAGTATCTTTTCCGCGTTGCTGCAATCAACAGTACCGGATGCGGTGACTTTTCTGCTCCGGTTCTCGTGCACACGACACCAACCACCGGCAATGCAAAGAGAGCTGCGAAGCAAGTTACAAAGACGAAAGTTGCTGTGAACGCCGTAAAGCAGCTTGGTGAGTAGGAAGCGCCGTGTCTTTGACACACACCATGCTCTAACGTTGGTCCGTGTGCATTCCTTAATAAAAGCTGCGCTTGCTCGAAAGACTGCATCCCACCCTCCAAGAAGCCACGACGTGAGTGGGTCGAGAGAATCCAAACAGCGCGAGGAGGTTACACCAAACGAATCCAAATCCCCCTCAGCTCGAGGCAAACTGGAGCAGCAGCGTCCAGAGCAGAGCGAGGCGAAGGAGAGTGGTTTCTCGCGGCTTCGGCAGCGTGGCCGAAACGCAGAAGAGAAAGATGGCGAACAGCACTCAGACGATGACTTCGTGTACTACTCGTCCGATGGCTCTTCGTCCAGTTAGGTGTGGTGGCATGTTTATTGTTTCTTATCGACTTGGATCGTGGCTATTGGTATTCACGCAGGGAAGGAAGGTTAACGAGACGGTAGTCACTGGCGATCTGTCCCAGCAGTGTTTTGTTGTTGTGACGATGTTGTCTTCTTCTAAACTACTTTGCGATCCCGTTCGAGTAGACTTGGAATTGGTCGTACTTGTTCGTCCCAAAGTGGTCGTAGGATCGCTCAATCATGCTCACGATCATTGGCGCCACTTTCTCCTCCGCCACGTTGAGGAATAGTCGCTCCCGAAGTCCCGCCAAGTGGGTCGCTGGATTGCCCGTGAAACACGGGAGCTTCGAATGCAGACTCATCACTTCGACGAGCGTGTAGATCGTCTCCGCGTGCTTTCGCGCAGCCAGTGCGCCTTCGACGCACAGATCCGAGAAAACCTTAAAGTTGGGGGAATGACGACCACCAAGCACGTCCACCATCTCGGTCGTCAACTTGAACGGCGCGGTCTCAAAGCTGAAGCTCCCGCCAGGTGCCCGTCCAAGAACTAGACACGTCGAAATATGCGATCTCGTGAGCAGGCTACCTTGGATACGAATCCGAACGGCAAAAACAATGGAAAGCCACTTACAGAAGCCAAAGTCGATGTGGACGATGTGTCCTTCGATGTCCAGCAGGATGTTTCCGTTGTGGCGATCTTTGATGGCGAGGATGTAGCACACGATGGAGTAGGCAGCTGCAAGAGAAGTCAGTGTGGGTCCACAAGCCAGTCAGCCAGTCAGTACTCTACTACGCTGTTGAAGAAAGGGATTCGTTACCCACCGAGGCTGTGAACAAAATTGAGCTCGGCTTGCTGCAGCAAGTCGTTGCCATCAGACGAAGAAGAAGCCTCGGCACCCGTGTCATCTCTTCCGTAGACATCTTCAAAGTGGGTCCGCAGATTCTTGAAGCCAGGCGTTTTCTTGATCCCGTCCAGCGAGATCGTGTTGCGCACAACCTCCAAGAGTCCCGTGCTCGCGCCAGTGGACAAAATGCGATACGGATGCAGCCACAAGTCGAGCTTTTCGGCTTGAAAGATCTGGTGGAAAAAGGATATCAACTGCATCACGAGCACTTCCTGTCTCAGATCGTCGTAGCTCTTCGCCATGAGACCGGTCAAGCGCCATTCGCCGGAATCGCACCGCGTAGAACCGCTCTTCAAGCGCTCGATCGCGGAGAACGTGAGCTCGCCAAAGATTTGCTCAATCCGCTGCTTCCGGTCTTTGTTCTGGTGGGGGGGGTTTCAACAGCAGCACACAAGTGTGAGTGCGGTTGTCAACGTTCAGTCACAATGCAAGAGATGATACTCACCGCCAGCAAGCGCCGAAGGAATGGAGAAAGCTTTGGCGAGGAAGATGGCAAGGTGGTTTCGGCTGGAGAGGTTGAGTGCTGCTGGGTTGCGGTTTTCTTTGGTGGTGACGGTGGTGAATCTTCGAGGTACTTGAGGATCTCGACGTTGCTTTCTAGAGCAACCACATCTTCTTCATCATCACCACCGTCGTCGTCATTCTCGTCGCTCGCTCGCTTCTCGATGTTTGCGGTGGAATCGCCATCATTCTCGTCGTGTATGGCGTACAGTTGCGTGAACAGCGCTTTCGAGACGTCGTCGCCATGCTCGTGTTCCTCGGTTTCAAAGTAGATCATGCACGGCGCGCGTTCCTGTGGTATAAGGAAAACAGCGTGAGCATGCACACACACACAAAGCTAAGGAGGGAAAGCACGCAAGATGTGATGCGACGTACGTTTGTGCTGAACACGCGACCTTCGTGAGTGAACACAGAGATCACGTTGCAGTACGTCTAGACACATGCCACAGCAAACAGAGTCCGTGAGCTTTCAAAAGAAACGCAGATTGAAGGAAGGGGACAGTTTTGGTATCAAGGGGACTCACATCGGTGGATTTGCAGAGCGGGATGTACGCGAGGGGAGGGATCTTGAGCGCTTCGAGTCGCGGACGCAAAAGCGCCTTGCGTTTCGCCGGTTCTATCCGTCGCAGCGACTCCGAGACGTCCGTGATCGCCTTCACGAAGTTGATCATCCCGGAGAAGAACTCATACCGGCGCTGTTGCTCGGGCGACAGGGGCGACTGGCACTGCAATGGGAAGCAATCCGAGATGGACATGCTGGCTTCCCCGGTCTCTGTCGTGCACGTGGCGGCATCTCCACCACTACCACCACTCGCAGCAGAAGATCTGATGGATGGCACAGTCTGAGCTCTTCGCACATGATCGGCTTCCAGAGACGCCTCAGAGGTTCGAGAAGGGGCAAACGAATCCGCCTTGCCGGGTGAAGACGAGCAATCGCTTGGGGTCTCCGATGCCGTTGATGCTCCTGCTGTGGTTGCTGTGGCAGGATTTATGCTACCGCCTGAAGATTGCAGAATGAACGAGCGCATCGCGAACGACATGCGCGCCAGAGTGTTGCCAGTGCTCACTTTTCCGGGCGACGGCGTTCCCGCTCCTCCCGCGAGTGCTGCTGTTGAGGGAGGTTCTGGCACCGCCGCGTGCTTCTGCAGCATACTGAGCCACGCGACGAGTTCCTCCTGACTTTGCGCCGCGAATTGCATTTTGGTGTCGCTGAACTCATGCAGAAGCTCAAAGTAGAACGGGTGCTTTTTGTTTTCGGCGATGCGAATCTGAGCGCGATCCAATGGGAACGCCGTGCGTGGATGCGAATCGCTCGGCTTGGTGAACACAAGCAGGATGCGGTTTTCGATGCGGCACCAGCGCAACGTCCAGTTGCGTCGCCCCATTTTCCGTGTCCCGCCACCTTTCTTGAAAAGCCAGCCTGCATCCTGGTTGTTGCTGCCGCCTTTCTCCATCGCCATCAACTCCGAACAGCTCTCAAAGGAGCTTTGTGCGGCGAAGAACCGACGATCGGCCGAGAGAATCTGGTCCATCTCGGCTTTCGAGATCGAATTCCTCGTGAGCAGCTCCGATGCCACTTTTGCCGCAGGCGAGCCGTACACGAAGCACTGCTCCAGCGCCAGCAGCAGTTGCGCACAGCGTGCAAACGTCCTCGGGTTGCCGTTCCGCTTGGGACGGTTCTCATCCAGTGCCGCATAGATGATCCAAAAGAACTGCAGCGCAAAGTGCACGCTGCTCTGCGAGAGCAAGAGCACGAACTGCTCCATGGCCTCCATCGGCAGCTCCTTCTCCAGGTGCACAACCATGTGCGCTAGCTGAGGTAGATAGAACTCGACCTGGTCCAACGTGGTCTTGCTGATCGTCAAGTAGGGCAGCCGCGCACAGAGTTCGTTCGTGAATTTCTCGTTCTTGCGGTTCTTCCAGAGCGCGATCATCAAAATGCGCATGTCGACCGAGCCATCGGGGAAGAGGATCTGATTCACTGAAAGTGGAGTGGGGAGACTTGAGGCGGCATGGACCATGACGTTGGCTTGCGCTGGAAACACTGGCGCTGGAGTGGGGTGGTCGAGTGTCGGTGATCCAAGCTGAGGAGGAAGCATGGAGACGGCTGCAGCATCCTCCGCGCCATGATGAGACGACATTGCTGGTGAATGGCGCTGTTGCGATCCGCTGCGGAGACTCGTGCTTTGGCTCTAATCTGTTCCCTCACAAGAGAAAACAACGGCAAAGCGAGAGACCTAGAAACAGACCCACCTCTTTCTTGAATTTCTCAAAATGTATTCGTGAAACGGATGCCAACTCGACCACGCATCGAGCGGATGAAGCGAGCGGTGACGTAACGTCGGGCGAGAATCAGGAAGGAGCTAAGTTAGGATCACGATGCGTATTCGCTTTGGAGAAACAAAAACCATTGACGCGGACTGTCTTTTATTCCAGCCATTTCAAGAATGCAAGCGTTGCTGACTTTCACGGTCGAGCGCTTGTTCGTCCGCCTCAGAGAGCGGCTGCAGGTATTCGTGGCGCTGAAGAAGCAGCCGGAGCGGTGAAAACAAAGAAGAAGCTGTCGGGTTTGAGCTTGGATCGGCAGCTCCTCGTGCGCAATAGCGAATGAGATTCTGACGAGCGACACAACAGAGAATGGTCAGTGCGAGGCTACACAGCATGCAAAATGGCGCTGCCTGCGTAAGAGAAAATGCAACATGGAGCCATGCATGCAGCGTACGTGGGCTTTTCCGGACGCAAAGCGAAAGTTCTCCTCTGCGACCTGCACGGTCACTTCCAAGTGGGAAGCAGCAGCAGACGATCGAGACGAAAACCTCAGCGTGGTCTCCCCCTCGCGATTCGCCGCAAAAGTGAACGCAGCCTGATGGGGACATTTTCCACTTTCAGCCACACCCCATTCTCAGATTCGAAGTGGTCGAGCGATTCTGACATACCGGTGAAGAGCGACGCTCGGTACACGTGAGCACCTCGGTGTTCTCAGTTCTCCCAAGACGCCACGCATGAAACCCACTTGCTCCGTCGAGAACGAGTCGGAAGAGATCTCCTCGGGAGACGGTGATATGGCGGTGACTTTGCTTCGCGTGGCGTTTGATGAAATACTCGAAGCAGAACGAGTCATGCTGCCCTCTCTGTCCGAGATACTGTGCGCGCATGGCGTCAGAATTGTCTGGGATCGTGGTCGCGTAGAGCATCGAGAAGAGAATGAGCGAGAGATCTTCGACCAGAGCTTGCTGCCGCTGCTTCTGGAAGACGTCGACGTCCCTGCTCATAAGCAATCGCATTCATGTATCGCGTGCGTGTGGAAAGAAAAGCATCAAGAAGGCGAGTTTGCGAAAGCGTCGTCCTCACCTCGCAAACGGATCCACCGCGTCCCCAAAGTCCAGTTTCCCCAGCGAAACGCTGCGAGTAGAATGCGAGATCAGCACGTTTTGCGTCGTTAGGCGCTGCGAAGTAGCATCGAGACAAGCATATGCACGCATCGTGAGCCTCAATCCCCACCACTACCTAGGAAAGCAAATCATATCAAAGTACAGCCAGCTGGTTACCGAGCGCAACTCATGCGTGGACTGCTCTAAGAGATCCAAGAACGCAAGCACGATCTCTCGCGCGTAGAACCTGTGCATCATGAGCATCACACTGAGGGTGAACCATGGAAGGGATGCGGCGACGCTCGCTTCTCACCTGAAAAGCACGGACGTCTCCGCGAAAGCACCGTCGCTCAGCAGCAGTTCATCGAGCCCGGTGGTCTGCTTGCAATCAGAACATGCATTGTCGTCATTACAACAGCATTAGCACAGAGAGAGAGCGTGGTGCTTTCTCACCGACATGTGCTCAAAGCAGTAGAGGTGTTGCGCAGGACTCGGGATCTCTTTTCTCCCGAGGAAGTGCTGGAAGTAGGGAGACAGCACCAGCTGCCGATGCGCCATGACTTGGTTTTCAAGCCACGCCATCGCGTCGTCATTCGCATGGGAGCGCTGCACGACGAGCACCACTGCTGCCATAGCTCTCTCTGTCGATGGCTTCACCACGACCGACCCAAACGCAGCGCGAATGTCAGGAAATCGTTGCAACGTTGTTGGCGAAACCGTGGCTTGGATCGCATGCTCATCGCTCTGGTGGATCTCGACTTGGAATTCCCGTGCGATCTGCTGCTGCCTGTGGATGAATTTTGCATTTTCATGCTGAAATTTCCACGCGGAACCAAGTTCCGGAGCAGGTTCTGCTGCTGAGCCACCGAAAAGGTCCTTGTGGCGCCACTCCGAGACCAGAATGTCACGGGCTTCGTGCTCCAGCAGCTCCATCTGCTCGCAGATCGCTTCCTCCTTGGCCAGAATGCGCTGGAGGAGTCGACCTGGACCGCTCTCCGGGGTGACCTTTTCGTTCCGGAGTGCATACCCAAGCTGGTGTGTCTAAAGGAGGAAGGAGCAAGTCGAGATGGACGTGAGAGACGCTGAAGTGATGTGCAGTGATGTGCAGCCAGGTGACTCACTTTCTCCTGGAGCTCGTGCAGTATCTGCGTGATTTCCGAATGACCGTCAGGTGGGAGGAAGCGAAGCAGACGCTGCTGGAAACGAGCGAAGGTGGGAGACTTCTGTGCTGCTTCCTATCATCGTCAAGAGCGGGTGAGTAGCTATCCACCACGTGAACCGTTCTTTCAAGAGGACTGACTGGCTGCACACAGGTGACACATACCGCCACTATGAGTCGTTCCGCAAGCGCTTCTCGAAGCAGCCCCGAGTCCACGAGCGAGAGAATGAAGCGTTCCCTGCAAAAGCATCACATCTCAAACCCGATTTGCCCACCGCCAATAGCAGCAGGAGCGCACAAACGTACCACTGCGTGTCGCTCCGAGCGCCATGCTCAGCGTGGTTCCTCTCGTCCTCTGCCTCCTCATTCTGCTGTCGGGCAGTGAGACACCGATCAAACACGCTTCGGTACGGATCGTCTCCTGCTTCCATTGTGTCAGTCTCGAGTGTGACTGGAGAGGTCGCATCACGGACCATGGATGCTTCTATTTGTGATCCTCCTCGAGGCATCCACGGTGCGAACGAGAAGGACGATGCGGTGCATCAAGTTGCTCACACTCTGCGTCTTTGCTGGTGCGTTCGTGCGAGTGCAGACAGCAGCGCTCGCCTCGCTGCTGCTGCGGCCAGACCTGCGTGGCATCGCCATGTCGTCTGCGGTTTCTGTAGACGAATCCTCGCTGCAGAGCATCCTCCATGGTGTGCAGCAGGAGCAGTCCGAGTCGCTGTACCTGCTCGCGATGATGAAATACTACGGCCATGGCATGGAGCGAGACGTCCGTGCGGCGGTGAAGCTGCTCAAGAAGGCAGCGCAGCATGCGCACAGAGACGCTGAATTCGCGCTGGGCGTGCTGCACTCGACGGGCGAGGGTGGCGATGTGGTGGTGCCAAGCGACCGCATGAGCGCCATGTGGCTCTCCAACAGCGCGAACCGCGGCCACGTCGACGCGAAATGGATGCTCGCCATGTACGTAGCGAGCGCGGCTGTATAGCGAGCGTGTTCTACGGTCTCAGATCTCTCCTACGCTTGTTGTGTGCTCCTCATATTTGCACAGATTGTACAATGAAGGTCGCGGAGTGGACGAGAACATCCCGCGCGCATTGGAGCTTTTGCAGGAAGCCGCGTACGAAGGGAACCCCCACGCGCAGTTCCACTTGGGTGTCATGTACGAGTACGGGCGAGGCGTGCCGCAGAACTTCACGCACGCAGCGAGCTTGTACGCAAAAGCCGCGAGTGCGACCGGTCCGCGCATCCCGGACGCCATGTACTACTTGGGACTTCTGTATGCGCAGGGGAGGGGCGAAAAGCAGAGCTTCACCAACGCCATGGAGCTTTTCCAGCGCGCGGCCGACGACTCACTGCCTGGCGGTGCTGGTCACGCTCCCGCGATGTATGCGCTCGGCCAAATGCATGCGAACGGCCAGGGCACTCCCATTGACTACACCATGGCACTCGCCTGGCTACGAAGAGCAGCGCAGAAGAAGGATCCGAGGATCAGCGGTGTTGCCGCACAGGTCGCGAAGGAGATGGAGGAGTTCCTGCAGCAGGTGGAAACGCGTGTCCAGGAACAGGAACATGCACTGGGGACACCCATCAAGGTCACGATTGGCGCCATCGAGTAAATGCGACCAAACGCTCGCAACACGCGTCGTGTACTATGAAAAAGAAAAAGAGACTACCATTATGTTATTCTATTCGCTAGCTCGGTGGGAGTTCCCGCGACTCTACTACTATCGCATACTCTCTGTAGCGCAGTCGCCAGTCACACATCAATAACCTCGCGCTTATTGCTTTGGTTCGGCGACGAGCGCCTTTTCGAGATCGGCGATGATATCTGGCAACCCTTCGATACCGACAGACAAACGGATCAAGTTGTCGGTGATGCCGAGCAACTCGCGGTGCTCCTTTGGCACGGACGCGTGGGTCATAATCGCTGGAGACTCCGCGAGCGATTCCACGGCACCGAGGGATTCGGCCAGTGTGAAGATCTCGACGGTCTCCAAGAAGGCGCGAGCCTTTTCCAACCCGCCCTTGATGTAGAACGTGATCATACCACCAAAGCCCTTGGCTTGCTTCTTGGCAATCGCGTGCTGTGGGTGCGATGGGAGACCAGGGTAGTACACCTTCTCGACTTGTGGGTGGGCTTCCAAGAACTCGGCGACGGCTTGCGCGTTCTTGGCGTGGGCAGCCATACGCACGTGCAACGTCTTGAGACCACGGAGCGCCATGTAGGCGTCGAATGGGGACGGCACGGCGCCGATGCCGTTCTGGATGAAACGCAACTTGGTGTTGATCTCTTCCGAGTTGGTGATGACGACGCCCATGACGACGTCACTGTGGCCGTTGATGTACTTGGTGATGCTGTGGATGACGATGTCGGCTCCCAAGTCCAATGGGTTCTGGAAGTACGGCGACATGAACGTGTTGTCCACGACCAAGAGCAACTTGTGCTTCTTCGCGACCGCAGCGACGGCGGCGATGTCCGTGATCTTCAACGTTGGGTTCGTCGGGGTTTCCAACCACACGAGCTTGGTGTTTGGGCGGATGTGCGCTTCGATCTTGGACGCATCGCTCATGTCGATGAAGTCAAAGTCAATGCCGTACGTTGGGTGCACAGTCTGACGGAAGTAACGCTGGGTGCCGCCGTACACGTCGTCAATGCTGAGCACGTGGTCACCTTGCTTCAGCAGGTGCACCGCAGCGGTGGTCGCCGCCATGCCGGACGAGTAC
Source organism: Globisporangium heterothallicum (assembly GCA_023334155.1). Taxonomy (NCBI): domain Eukaryota; phylum Oomycota; class Peronosporomycetes; order Pythiales; family Pythiaceae; genus Globisporangium; species Globisporangium heterothallicum. The sequence goes on from JAASGH010000092.1 coordinate 51,017, forward strand.
GCAACCGCAAACTTGCCGTTTTCACAAGCCGCGATCGCGCGTTCAAAGGCGCCGCGCGTTGGGTTGCCCGTGCGCGAGTATTCCCATCCCTTGCCGAACGAGTTGGCTTGGTTCTTGCCGTGGAGCACACCAGGAGACGCCTGCGCGAACGTGCTGGCGAGCGAGATTGGCACCGCGACAGCGCCAGTGTGCTCATCTGGGTGCTGGCCGGCGTGGATGGCGGTGGTGCCGAAGCCGTGGTGCTCATCGGTGTAGTTGGTGGCGGCGCTCATCTTGCTGGAGAGAGAGAGAGAAGGGATGGAGGACTGGTCTGGAAGCCGAAGAAGAATCCGAAATGAGCCATTGGCGGTCTGTCTCGCGGTTCGTTTGCAGGTGCGCGTGGAGAGCTCCAATCCAGTCCCCTACTCTGCAGACCCTCTCTGCTGCTGCGACATCATCGACTGATCCGTCCACAAAAAGCTCGAAACGGAAAGGGGTAGGGAATGTCGTCGAGCTGGCCGCGTTGCGGATCGTGAGTGGCTACAGGGACAGCTGCAAGAGCCTCGTCAGCGCCTGGGATTGGACGATGCGAGAGGAAAAGCCCTAGTCGCTGTGCACGTCACCTCTTGAGCTACTTTCGTGTCACCTCCATGGAAAAGCAACTTGAAGCACCAACACGACAACCAACGCTCGGGTTCATTTGTATGGACGAGGAACACAGCAATGTCCCCTCATGAGATCCCCACGTCGACTGCAGAGAGCTGTCCGTGACACTGGGCGACATGCATGCAGATGCGAATGGCGAAGCATGGTGGTGGTGATGTCTCGATCGCGGAACTCCCCCGCTCGGAGGCAATGCAAGGAACAGCGCGTTTGTATACCCGCCACTGCGTTCGGATTCCGTCGCGTGATTGGATACCCTTCCGCAACGTCAACATGCAGCCAGTCGCGAATCAAAAAGTTGACATGAGAAGGAGAGTGTGTGTCGCTGCTAGGTAATCATTTGTTTGGATGGGGAGTGGGATGACAGAGTGATGGTTGCTCCATCATTTTTTGGTGCACAGTATTGAATCTCCTCCAAGCGAGTTTCAGTGCATCTTGGTTTCGTTGGTGCTGGTGCATGTGTGGTATGCATGGCACGTCTTCTTCTATCTGATTTCTCTTCCTTCCTTCCTTCCTGCTCGCATATCAGAATCTGCCATTCGTTTCATCTCATTGGAATGACTGTATGTCGTATTTGTGGAGGTTCGTTTTTTAATCCTGACCAAGAACCCAAGCAAGACTCGTTGCTGCGGCAGTGCATGGCGCCAGCAGGCTTTTGTTGGCGACCCCAGATTGAATGCGTAGCAGCGAGCTACAGGATGGTCTTTGTGTTGACTTCTTTCTGCTTGGCAGCATCGAGTGGCTGAATCGATGTCTCCTTCGAACCGAGTCGATGCGGAAACGGCGTGTTCTTTTTTGGGAAACAGACACTGTCGATAACACAGCTGGACTCGAGCAGTTTCACGGAATCAAGCTAGCGCTTCGATTGGCTGAAATGGTCATCGGAGTACCGTACTCTGCAAGTCATTGATGATGCGTGGGCCATTCGTGTAATCCATTCCTCCCGTCAAACTTCTTCCCATTCAGAATTTGTCGTGGGTCACCCGACAATTCCAGCCAGTTGGCTAAAAACGGTGTAAACCCACTGAAACGCAGCGTGATTGGATGGAAATGGAGTAGAGCCACTCCCATTGGCTGAAATGGATCGTTGTGGGTGGTGGTCGACTGACTGACTAACTGACCCACTCTCTGTTTCTCTTGCCGTTTGTCTTTTCTTCAGATGAGCTTTCTCTTCCCAACCACCTCATGACCAGAAAATGATGCAAGTGCTGCTCCGAAGAACTCTGTCCTTGCGCGCGTCTCGTGTAGATACAACGCGGCTGCTGCGCGCGTACCATAGCCGCGGCGTTGTGTCCTTGGCGCACTTGCCCCTTCAGGTGCACGTTGTCGCGCAGAAGCACTTTCTGCGGAAGCGCCAGCAGCGCATGCATGACGACTGGTTCGCTCTTGTTTCCCAAACGCAGAGGTTGTTCCCACGATGCCTCGCGACCTCCCATGTACGCGTTTTTGTTATCTGCATGCACGCGTGCGATGTAGTAAACTTGTATGCGTGTGTGCTGACTCTGGTGGTGCTACTGTTATTGTTGTTGCTGTTGTTGTTGTTGTGGTAGGCGACAATAAATGACGAAGCGTCGTTGCTGCAGCGCATTAAACAGTGGCTTCGCATCATTCTGCATTTGGGCAAGCTGCTGTCGCTTGCCTCCCCACTCGCGCTCACGGCGCCGCTGGTGCTCGCAACGCGCTCTGTTCTGCCATCCGTCGAGAAGAAGTGGTGGGAGTACGCACTCTGGGCTGCGCAGTACGCGTCTCCCGCCATCATGAAGTTTTTGCAGTGGGCGAGTACGCGCCGCGATCTGTTTCCAGCCTCCTTCTGCGACCGCTTCGATCGTTTCCACGAACATGCACCACTGCACACGTGGGAGCAGACCGAGGAAGCGCTGCAGATGGCGTTTGGCGACAGATGGAACGATATCATGGAGCTGAAGAAGGAGCCGATTGGGTCAGGTTGCATCGCGCAAGTGTACCGCGGCAGACTCAAAGCGACAAACGAAGACGTCGCTGTGAAAGTGATCCATCCGCACGTGAAAGAGCTCGTCGAGCTCGATCTGGAGCTCATGCGTGGCATTGTGAAAGTCATCGAAATGTTTCCCAAATTGCGCTGGCTGGGCGGATCCGACAGTGTCGAAGAATTCGCGTCGATTATGAACCGGCAGCTGAATCTGCGCACCGAAGCGGAGAACCTCGTGCTCTTCCGCGAGCATTTCCGCAACCGCAAAGGGGGGTTGCGCTTCCCCATCCCACACATGGAGTACACGACGGAGAACGTCTTGATCGAGAGTTTCGAGACCGGGTTGCATTTCAGCGAGATCTCGCAGCTCGACACGGCGCGTCGCAAAGCCGTCGCCCACGTCGTGCTTGAGTCGTATCTGCGCATGGTGTTCCTGGACAATTTCGCGCATGGCGATCTGCACCCTGGCAACTTGCTCTTTGATCCGCACAAGCTGCAAGGGGTTAGTAGCGCTGGTGTGGTGGCGATCGATGCCGGAATCGTGACGAAATTGGATCCAGCGGACCTGCGCAACTTTGTGGAGCTCTTCCATGCCGTTGCCACGGGGAATGGGTACAAAGCAGGCGAGCTGATCGTGTCTCGAAGTAAAGAGTACGAGAAGAAACTGGAAAATGGTGAGCTGTCGCAGCAGAAATGCAGGGACCTCGAGTCCTTCTGTCATGGGATGGAGAAGATCGTGTCGAACGCGCTGGGCTGGAAGCTGAAGCTGGAGAAAGTGCACGTTGGCACGCTCCTGCGCGAAGTGCTGGAGCTCTGTTGCATCCATGAAGTGAAGCTGGAGGGCAAATACGCGTCCATCGTCATCTCGATTGCTGTGTTGGAAGCCGTAGGACGGAAACTGGATCCGGAGATTGACGTATTGAATGTTGCGCTCCCGATCATCGCTCAATCGCTCATCAAGAATGTTCGATTGGGCTAAAAAGCAAAAACACTTTGAACTATTGAGCTTACGACTTGCGATACGTGACCTCGTAAAGTAAGATAGCGACCAGGTGGGATTTCAGTCGCTCCGCCATTTCCAGCGCGGTTTCATTGGTGGCGTATGTTTTGGCCTTGAGGTTGACGTCGTACTGCACCAGAATCTCCGCGGCGAGGGCAGAGTCGTTGACTGCGGCTACCGACAGAGACGCAAAGAAGAAGAGCAAAAAGCCAAGCAGTTTGATAGAGAGAGAGCGTGTCAGGACAGAATGAATAGAATAGATGCATCCAGTCGACAGCTTTTGTACCATAGTGAAGCGCGCTCCAGCCGTCATCCTTCAGATAGAGAGCAGCGATGGTAAAGAAGAAAAGAGAAAAAGCATTGCATTTCAGAGAGGAGAGAGAGTTTTTTCGCGAAGCTGCTTTCTCTGGGTCACGTACGTCTGTCTCGTCGATGAACGCCTTTTTCTGAAGCAGAAGCTTCGCGATCCCAGCGTGATCTTCCCCACACGCCTGCGTATAAGCGGTGAAACAACGTAAGGACCAACTGGTGTGCACACAATACAGCGTCGACCTCCAGTGACAAGTTCATACCAGCATAAGCGGTGTCGTGCCGTGTTTCTGTCGTCAGGGGAGCATCGAAACGGTCAGGTTCGCTTGCATGTCAAAGTCCTCGTGCAGAGAGAGAACGAGACGAAAGCCGAGGCTCCTTACATCTTTTCGGTTGATCGTAATGCGTCGCACTGGAGCTTTCTCAAGCAGTCGCTCAACAATCCTCTCATGACCACCCATGACGGCATAGTGCAGCGGTGTCCATCGCATTTCGAGCTTGAGCACAATCCGAAAATGAGCGTTAGCGAGCATCACTACCTGCGCAAGCAGAAAGAAAGACAATGCAATTGTGCGGTCCGCGTACGTCGGGGTCGTCAATGGTTGCCTCTTCATACACAAGCGTCCGCGCCACAGTCTCAGCACCCTGGCAATGGCATGGCAGGTCATCAGCGCACCAACAGCCACTTTGCATGAGCTTCACACACAAACGATCGATGCTCTCTTACATGTCGACAAGCATAGTGCAGCGCCGTTCGTCCTTTCTCCTGTGAATGCAAAATACACACGCTGTGAAGAAAAGCTGCAAATACCATAGCATACCTTGGTTGACACTGGACAGTGGACTCACGTCTTTCCCATTTGGATCCAGTTTGTTCATGCGGAGCTGCTGGAGAAGGTACCCGTTGTGGTCCAATTTCGCTGCCGCAATTCCATGCAAGTCCAGACAGAAAATGAGATGCCGACGCAGCAAATGATCGCTTCTCGGGTTGGATCGTTTGTTGGCTCGCCTACCATGGATGTGGAAGAAAATCGAGCGTCGATATGCGCGCAGTCGCTGCTTCACGGAATCTCCCTCCACCTGCCGCAGCACTGGTTCTTTTGTCCCCAGTCTCCGCTGCGCAGACCACCCGAGCTCCATGAAAAGCTTCGGCTCTTCATCGTCCAAACTCGCTTCCTTCTTCTTCTTCTTCTTCTTTGCTTCTTTGTCGAGCTCTTCCTTGGCGACGAAAGCTGCCAGTTCGGCTCCGCTGTTGCTTGCACTCACTGCATCTTTCTGCGTTTTGAACGCGGACGGAAGCATCTCGTTCCCCACTCAATCGACTCCACACGACGATGCACTCGCTGGTTGGTTGCAAATAGACAGTCGCGTCTGGTCAATATGAGAGCAAATGTATTTGTGCAGTTATCTACGATGCTGGGGGTTGCAGTTGCCTACAATAACGCACCATCCAGCACGCAGATCCTCCTATCGCCTTGTGATTCTTGCATTCCTTTGAGCGGACAAGAAGAAGCGACGCTTGCTTACGGGCTTCGAGAGCGCGAAGATGACGAGGATCGAGATCGACGACTGCTTCTGAAAAACACACACACAAAACAACTAGTTAGGGGACGGTTGTGTGGTGGGAAGGAATCTCAGCACAAAAAAGCATACCTGGCAGTGCGCGAAGAAGACTTATTGTCATCGCGAGATGATCGTAAACTGCGACGATCTCGTGAATGCGATCTAGAGTGACGAGCACAGGAGGAAAGAAACACACACACAGATCAGAATGCAGGCACACTGCACGCTCAATAAAACGGACTCCCACCGTCTTCCTCGTCGTCTCTCATTGGAAGCAGATCTGGATCGCGATTTCGATCGAGATGAAGATGGAGACCGACGACGACGACGACGATAGGGACTCGGCGATCGGCGTCTAGATCGCGAACGTGACCGATCGCGGTTGCGACCTCGATCATGGTCGCGTCTGCTCTCACTGAAGCGTCTGGGATTACGGTCTCTACCAGGGGGAGCAGGTCGTCGGCTCGATGGCGCAGCAGCAGCATCGTCATGACTCTCATTGCGTCTCACTGTTGCCGTCGTCTCCTGCCGTTTCTTGTCGAGCACTTGACGCAATTTCTCTTTCTCGCTCGCGAGTTGCTCCAACTCTTGCTTCTTCTTCTCTAGCAATTGCGTCGGGATACCTGTCGAATGGGATTGTGCACTCAGCAGCAAGTCCCACAGCTCTTCGGTGAACGTCGCCGTATCCTTCTCGAGAAAGCCCGTCAGCGAGATCTGCAAGTGGCGCGGATCCAGTTTCTCATCCACTTTTGGCTCCAGCAGGTTGATCACCATGGAGACAACGATATCGTCTTCAAAGCCCAGCAGCGCAGTGATGCGCTCCGCGATCCACTGGTGGATCACTTCGAGCTTCACTTTCTTCAGGTCCACTTTCTCGTCAAAGCTCTTGGGGAACGACATCTTGGCAAGCAATTTCTTGTTCTGGTTGAAAAACCGACTGTCCTGCTCGATGCTCGTGCCCTGTCAGCATAAACACAACATACATACGTTACTCAAGTGCACAAGCGACCATACGCGCAGCCTTGCAGACAGCAGCAGCAGCAGAAATGTCACCCGGAAGAATCCGCCGCTCGCCATCGTTGCTCGTTTCCTTCGTTTCCACACACACAATCAGTCAATTGACAAGGAGCGCATTTGGATGTTGCTGGTGACGAGATGCGGCACTTTGTGCCACACCAAATGTGGCAGCAGCCAACACCACCTCACAGAAACTCTACCCACTCGCTCGAAACCAAAGAAAAAGTGCTTTTTTGCGAGATCCTCCAACCATCCTCCAACACCCTTGAGCACTTTTTGTGCTAGCCAGAGGATGTCACCATCTGTGTGGGCCACAGGATTCTTCGGTCGGTGGCAGAAGCCACATTGATTGGCCAAATCAATAGTGGACCCACATCAACAACACATTCTCTTTCCGACTACAAAGAATCGGGAGAAAACCAAGCAATGCAAACACAATTGGACTTGAACGCTTCCATTTACGTATATGGTACAAGGTTGCCAATGACGCGACTGCTGCTGCTGCTGCAACCTCTTTCTCCGGGTCCACTGACGCTGGTTACGTCTCGGTCGACTTGAAGGTCTCGTTGAACGGAGAGTTTATCAGCACTTCCTGCACAAGTTCGTAAGGCGCGTTCGTGAAAAGCGACGCCGGGTAGACGGCGGCTCCCCAGGACGGGTGGATCAGGATCTTGCACATGCCGGCACTGAGACACCGATACCGCAGCAGCAACTCCACGCCGTCCACTTCGCTGTACACTTTGTTTGACTGCAGGGTCAGCATCTATCCGAGCAATACATCACGACAGAGCACCAGCAAACTGTTAGCTTTCGAAATGGGATGGCTCACACAACAAAGAGAGCACGTACAGGGAGTCCCGAGCACGGGTCAATGAAGTCTGCCCAGTAGTCTTTCTCGATGAGCTTGGACGACACCTGTTGCGCAAACTCCACGAACGTTTCCAGCAATCGGTCTTTCTCCTTATCGGCGTCGACGCCGAACTGACTCAGATCCATAAGCGATTTCTGGCACGTGAGCACGGCCAGCGTGGCCTGACCCGCAGCTTGCTTGCGCTCGAACTGCGCGGGGAACACATGCTTGAGCTCGCGCAGGAGCAGCTTCGGACACGCGTGCACAGACACTTCGAAGCCGGGACGGATCGCCGTGGGGGTCAAGAGCGCGCCTTGCAAGCGTGCGATGCGCAGCGCCGTAGCACTAGTAGCCGCTGCGGACGTAGTCGACGCTGTGGCGTTCTTGCTTGGTTCGCTCATGTTCCTCGGTCACTTTGTCTTCGAGAGTGTGAAAATGTGAAAATTGGCGCTGTTGTCGTAGTTGTCGATAGTAGCGCGACTGCGATTGTTCTTGCGCCTTTTAAAAGTAGGTAGCGCTCGTACGATGACGTTTCTCGGGTTTTGCGCACTTTCGATTGATCAGACACGATTTTTATATCGAGTAGAATAGCTGATGCATGCATCACTCATTATGAAAGGAGAGTCTGTGCATGCAATTCAAGAGGTTTTGGAATATCGAGGACTGAGTGGAGGCGGGTTGTGTTGGCGTCGATCCATCCAGTCGAAGCAGTCGTTCGTTGGCAGCAGGTGCACATTCACACACGCATTCGCGAGAGAGAGAGAGAGAGAGAGAAGAGAAGAGCAGGATGGATCCCCCAGCAGCACCAGCAGCACCAGCAGCACCAGCAGCACCAGTGAAGACGGAGGTGGACGCCCAGACAGCAGTGTCGGAAGTGACGCCAGCAGCAGCGCCAGTCTCGTCGACCGGAAGCGATGAAGACATCAAAGCTGTGATCCTCAACTACGGCAAGTGGAAAGACGCCAAGAGCATGGAGGTGTTCTTGAAAGAAAACAACGTGGATTTCCACAAGGTGCAGAAATCCCGTCAGCTCACGTTTGGGTTCATCCATTTCAAGAGCCGCGAGGAGCGTGACGCGGCGCTTCCCGTGTTGCAATCGCTCACGTGGAACGGCGAGCTGATGGAGGCGAAGGACGCGCTCGCGAAGAAGAGCATGCAGAACAGCAACAGCAAGAACCATGCGCGCGGCAAGAAGCGCAAGCACGAAGGTGGTGACGACGACAACGAGGAGCGTAGCAACGACAACAAGCCGGTGAAGGAAGCTGCCAGCGACGCCAGCGATGTCGTGACGCCATGGGCGAACATCCCGTACGAAGAGCAACTGGAGCGCAAGGAAGCGGAGATGAAGAAAGTACTCGTGAAGATTGTGCGCAACACCCGCAAGGAGTACGGCAAGAAGGAGAAGCGCATTGTGACCGACCAGAGGAACATCGCGCGCAAGAAAAAGAAAGAAAGCGGCGACGACGCTGCTGCTGTTACCGCTACAGCGGGAGACCAACCACCTCAATCTTCGCTTGAAGTCCCACACTGGCTCAACAGCCACGGGTCGATGTATGTTGTGGCTGGAGGTGTGTTATACTCGCGCGTCCACGAAGCCGACGCGAGCACGATGTGGACACGCGAGGTGTCCGCAGAAGACGTCGTCGCCATTGTGTCGTTCGGCAGTGAACTCGTGGCGGCGAAATCTGACAACACGATTTGCAGTTTGACGAAGCGGGGAAAGGGACGTGAATGGGTGGAGATCTGCAAGGGACCTGGCGCAGAAATCGCGTCGCTCGCATCGCTTCGAGGCACGCTGCTCTGCTGCACGGTCGATGGACGCATCTTGAAGCAAGAGGGTGCGGGACGGTTCGCGTCCGGCTCGTGGAAGGAAATCGGCGCGGTTGAAGGCGCGAACGCTATCGGGATCTACAATGGCTTCCTGTACGCATTCTGTCCGAGCGGCAACGCGACCCAGTGGTGGCGTGCGCCGTTGACCTCCGATGCTCTTGAATCGTTGGTCTTTGAGACCTGGTCGGTCGACGTGACCGGAGTGCTCGGCATGACTTCCCACAATGCGCAGCTCATCTTGCTCACCAGTGAATGCCTGTCGTATGTATTGGGTGACGGACAGATCGTGAGCACAGCGCCAATCGTGCTCAGTGACGGCGCTGCGGCCAACTTCACTGCGTTTGCCAGCCACAAGGGTCTCTGTTGTCCCACGGACTCGATCCACCCATCGCCAGTCACGGAAGGCTACCGAAACAAGTGCGAGTTCAGCATTGGATTTGATGCGGACGGCAAGCCATGCGTCGGTTTCCGCATGGGGTTGTTCCGTGATGGTCTGATCATGACCAGCAAGCCAGACCAGTGCATCAACGTGTCGCAAGTCATGAAGGACGTCTGCGCTGCTGTGCAGAGTCTCGTCGAAGCATCCCGCTTCCCTGTGTACGACGTCAAGGAGCAAACTGGTGTGTGGCGTATGCTCACGGTCCGTGAAAGCGAACGCACCAAGGACCTCATGGTGATGATCCAAGTGAAGCCTCAGGAGAATATCGATGAGCTGAAGCAACAGGTCATCGCGAAGCTCACAGATCCTTCCCTCCCGTTCAAGGTCACCTCGATCTTCCTCCAGGAATACGCTGGCGTCTCGGCGCCATCGGAGGACGATCCAGTCACCAACATTTACGGCCAACCCACGATCGAAGAGCACTTGTTGGGCATGCGTTTCTCGATCTCGCCTGGAGCTTTCTTCCAGGTGAACACCCGTGGTGCCGAGACGCTGTACTCGCTCGTGAAGGACCACGCGGACGCCGATGAGAACACGTTGCTGTACGATGTCTGCTGTGGTACGGGTACGATCGGTATTTGTGCGTCGAAGGGTGTCGGCAAAGTGGTCGGCGTTGAGATCTGCAAGGCTGCCACGGATGATGCGGCTGTGAATGCGAAGCTGAACGCCGTCACGAATGTGTCGTTCGTGAACTCCAAGGCTGAAGACGTCATGAAAGACCTGCTGCGAGCCAAGCGCGAGGAGGGCGAAGAGAACATCAACCGCGTGGTCGCGATTGTGGATCCACCACGTGCGGGACTCCACCACCAAGTGCTGCGAGCGCTGCGCGGATGCCCGCCAGTGGAGCGAATCGTGTACGTGTCGTGCAACCCAACGGGCTCGCTCATCCAGGACGCCATGATGCTCTGTGGACCAAAGACCAAATCCCTTGTCGGCGAACCGTTCGAGCCTGTGCACGCATCCCCTGTCGACATGTTCCCACACACACCGCATTGCGAGATGATCATCGTCTTTGAGCGTGTCAAGTCGAACAACCTGCTTACTTCTGCTGCTCCTACCAGCAGTGAGGGAGTATGTAAGTGAGATTTGGTGATAGACAGCGGATGAAGTGGAAAGTGTACAGTGTTCCTAACCTTCTATTCCAACATTAGATTTTCTATTTGCTCTTGCTTTTGTTTTTTCTGGTGGATTGCTCTGTTCGTCGCTCGTCCATGCATGCAGTAAATCACTCATTCAATCTCCACCTCGTCAAAGTCGTCTTCCTTGAAAGCAGGCGCGTCTTCCATCATACGAGATTTGAACGGTTTGATCGACCTCTTCGCTGGCGTCGGAGACGGCAGTGGGACAGCAGCCGACGGATTCTTTCGCTTTGCAGCTGGCGCCGATTTGGACGCTGTGGCTCCTTTCGCTTGTGCTGCTGCCTTTCGTGGGACTTTCGACTTTGCCGACTTGTTCATGCCGCGTAACGATGGCAAGTCCATCAGTCCAGCTGAGAAGAGTCCAAGAACCCGGTTGAAAATGCGATTCTTCTCTTGCCGAAGATTCAATGCGATGTAGTCTTGCTCTTTCAGATTTTTCTTGTCCTCGGTCTTGAGCATTTGGCTAAACAACCAATGTGGAGCGTAGTACAATACAATCGCGTGAGCTCCCAGTGGATGCAGCAATAGAGAGCAGGCATGGATAGATGCATTGTTAACCGCACCGGTAGTCGTTTTCTTTGTTGATCCATTCATCTTGAGCTCCAAGGAGATAGTGGAGTTTCTCCGCGACGTCTCTGTCTTCAATGATGGCTGCGTGAAAAGAGAAGGAGCAAACGTCAGTATGAGAGACAGGTCTTCAGGAAGGGAGGAGTTCAAAACACTTTTGTCAGTACGAACCGTGCTTGACCTGCTCCACTGGTTCAGCCTCGGCGCGTTTCACGTACACAGATATCTGAGATACAACAAGTCGTTCTTTTAGTGCATGATGTGGGAATACGAAGCATGGAGCCGGACACGAGAAGTCCGTACTGGTTCAGCAAGCGATTGGAAGGCTTTCTCAAGGTCGTCTTTCATCAACCGCGCATTGTCCCTTGCTTCGAGTCGCAGCATATTGGACTGTCCCGGAATAGCACAAGTCATTCACACGGTGAGTCTGTTGCTCTTTTGATGCAAGCAGTGCATGCAGTAGCGACCCATACCTTTAGATACTGCTTTGTAAACGGCAGGAACGTCATCAACGTCGCAAAGTAGCCATTCACTCGCCATTTGTTTGGATGAGCCTCCACAACGAGTTTGTCCACAGCGCGAAGAGCATCGTCCAACACACGTGGAAACACTTTTGTGATGGGAGCTGCCTGCTCGACTGCACCGCGTGCATGGAAAAACGAGACATCAATGCTGGTGTCAGTATACGAGTGGATCGAGATGGGGAAAGTCAAATGCAAAAAGAACGTACGCTCACGGACGGCATCTCGCAACGTCTCCAGCTTCGTGATCACTTCTGGCTCGGGAGTCCAGTCCGTCGCAGCGTCCGACCATTCGTCGAGGAACGCCTTCACTGCTTTCGACGACTCGGCGCCTGCTTTCTTGCTTTTCTTGCTGCTGCGCTGACTGCCCACGGCGTCTTCGATTTCGTCGCTACAGGGGAGCAACACATTAGAGAAACGAACGTGAGACTGATACAAGTTAACGAACGAGTCCTGTAGGAGAAAGAAAAAGGCTCCAAATGTACCCGTCCTCTTTCTCGATCGTCTCGATCTCATCGCCCGCGTTCACGAAGAACCCCGAGTGTTTGGTTTTCACTTTTGCTTGACCGTGGATGTCCTCGATGTTCTGTTGCAGCTCTTCGTCGTCGATAAACGAATCCTCCGAGTCGTAGTAGTCGTCTTCTTCCCCACGCTCAAAGCCGCCACTGCCGCCTGCTGCGCCGCCGTCTTGAACCCCCACTGAAATCTCGGAGCAGTCCACGACGGCGCCACCGCCATACCGTTTCTCCAGTCTTTCGATGATATTGTATCGCTGCGAGCGTGGTCCCGCCAACACACTCGGAAGATCGTGTTCACCCCCTGCGTTCGCACCACCACCATCGCCTGGTAAACCAACGACAGCACTTGAGCCGCTCTGACCATCAGCGGTGTGACTGCCATGACTTTCGTCCTTGGTCTGTTGCTGCTGCTGCTTGTCAGTCGAGTCGCCGAGACTGCGCACGAGCTCCTTATAGTTGATCTCGGACGGTGCGCTGAGGCTGAGAGTCACGTGGAAAACCTTGCGTTTGGACGCCGCTCTCGGTCGCGCACCTGCAGCTGTCGTTGGCACCGCATCCGCACTGCTATTCGCTGCCGAAGACGCCGCCACCGACGCGTTCATGATGGTCGCCATTTGTGCACTTTTTCTCCTAATTGCAGAGCTCCGTTGAGTGCGCAGTTTATGGCGGGTATGAGTGTGTGTATGAGTTTGAAGGAAAAGAGTGCGGATACACACTGAACAATGGTTTTGTATGAGGTTTTGTATGTGTACCGGTTTCTTGTGTGCGTTCCTGTCAATCGACGGTGCGTATACCAGGAAGTCAACATACACAAACACAAATACACACACAAACAATATGAGAATGAAACACGAATGATCGGCTGCTTTGGATTACACTTTGAGATGCTCCGCGTCGCTGCGGAAATGGCGAGGATGCTCCCGCTCAAACGCGCGAATGCGAGTCCTACTCCTATCGCTGCCATGGCGTCGAGCGCGCGCGTGGACGCCAAACTGGTCGGGGAAATACAGCGCGAGTCCCGCGCGGATGTTGAAGCGCGGTCGCGAGAGCGAGAGCTGCCGCTTCGAGTATCGCGACGAACACACGCCGATGGCTACGCACAGATACCCGACCTCGAGAAGCAGCCACGGGTTTAAAAACAGATTGAACACGTCCCGCGTCTTCAGTGCCTGCAGGGTATTCACATCGGTGAACAAATAGCCAGCGCTTCCGCACTGGAGCCCGTGCGACACGGTGCAGTCGATCATCATGGCGAGGGTCACTTCCGCGACCGTATCGGAGACCACCATCGCGCCTGCAAGCACGAGAAAGAGCACGCGGAAGGCGCCGTGTGTGTTGGTCATGAAGCCCAAAAAGTACACGCAGATGTTGAGAACCGGTCGCACGAGCGAGAACAGGTACGGCGTGCGCTCCGAGGTCTCACGGGACGAGCCATTGTTGATGAACCCGAGAAGCGTGAGCTGCAGAAGAACCCCAATGAGCGACAAAAAGCGCACGGCGCGCGTGTGGCTTTTCACCAGCGTGAGGTCCAGCGAGTCGAGGGATTCTCGCGTCCCCACGTGAGCCGCCGAGAACCTCAGACGCAGACACACAAACAGCACCAACGAGAGCAAAAGAAACATGGCAACACTCGCGCCAAACACGATCAGAAGCTCCACGACATTGTCGTCATACCAATCGCTTTTCTCTGTATCTGTCATATCTCGAGTGTCTGAAGGAAGGTTTCCGAGAATTGTCTTGAGACTGCTGCTGCTTCTTCGATGTGTCCGACGGTTGCCGCGCCGTTTCCGGAACGCGAAACGCTTGTTGTTTTCCATGCGACTCAAAGCTGTTTCTTTCATTCTCTAGCGTTGACGGAGAAGAGCGTGGCGAACAAGAACAGAGACGTCTGCTCGCCTCGTTGGGATTGAGAGCCGAAAGCTAAAGCAAACCATTCCGCCATGCGGCCGACACCTCGTCTGCCTGTGGCGCTTCCAGCGTTCTCATGCAAAACGACCTGCTTCAGCCTGTTCGTGCTGCTCTTTGAGATTACCAGCACGCCGGTCTACTTCGTTCTGTACCACTTGACGTCTGTCTACGAAGGCGTATTCGTTCTGAGCGGGATCCTCAGCTTAGTGAGCATCGCGTGTGGAGCTTTGGTGCGGAAACAGGGACATGTGTTTCTCCCTGCTTTGATCCATTGTCAATGACTCTGACAGTGACGAAATGTATGCTCAAAACTGGAAACAGGGGATGATGCGGTGGACTCCAGCACTTGTGGCAAGCCTCATGGTGTCGATATCCACCAGCTTTTTATGTACAATTCTCGGCGGTCTGTGCATTATATTCAGCAAAAACCTCAGCTCTCCTCTTGCAGACTACTTGGACAAAACGCTTGTCCCTGTGACTGCAGATGAGAAAACGAAAGTGCGTCAACGGTCTGGATCCACCACACTCTGCTCTGTTTCTAGCTCTCTAACCCTCTCTCTCTCTCTGGCATTGTCAAAAAGCTTGTGCACGATTCCCAATTGTTTCTTTCTGTAGCTGCTGCTCTTTTGCTCGGAGGTGCCTCCCTTCATCTGATCTTTGGACGACATCTTTACTCCTTACTTGGTGAAAGGCGCGGTGCGACTGCATTCTTGCAAGTAAGAGAAACACTTTCTTGTGCGGTGCTGTCTCTTAGAGTTCTCACACTCACTTTTTGTTGTTGCTGCTGCAGATATTTAGTATTATCATTCTCCCGTTTTCGATGTTTCTGGTCATCGGCGGGCAATACATTGTCGACACAGCAACCTTGGCTTCAGCACCGTACACTGGCATCATTATTTTCGCGGTCGGTGTGGTGATGCTCATGCTCGCGATGCTCGCTTTCGTTGGGGGCAACTTCGAGTACCGCCGACTTCTATCGATCTGCTGTCTGCTTTCGTTCATCGTTGGCACGTGTGTCGTTGGCGTTTCCATCGCGTATTACGCCA
Organism: Globisporangium heterothallicum; assembly: GCA_023334155.1. Lineage (NCBI taxonomy): Eukaryota > Oomycota > Peronosporomycetes > Pythiales > Pythiaceae > Globisporangium > Globisporangium heterothallicum. Next base: position 66,314 of record JAASGH010000092.1, read on the forward strand.
TGCGAGCTGGGATCCAAAAAAACCTTGTCGAGAACTGGGAGAGCATCCGCGTCATCTTACCGCCAACGTACCAGGCGAGATACGATCGCGATCAATTCGCGAACTTTATGGAGACCAACTTGAAGATGGTCGCCTTTGTCGGTATCGTCTCTGGCTTGTTTCTGTTGATGGAAGCCGCGGTGTGCGTGACCTTGATGCATCACTCGACATTGTTTAAGCGACAACTCGCTCAAGACAAGGAAAACATGAAGCATGGCCAAGCAGAGAACAGTTCTCCGAGCGGTGGTAAAGTGGACCAAACCCAGTCGCATGCGCAACTTCGTCGTCAGGTAACAACGCTACTTTGAGATGAACTCGTTCACAAAAAGAAAGCTAACGCGGTCGTGTTGCGCAGTGGACTGTGCACTTTGAGGCATCAAAGCGCCGCCAGAGGATTGCGATGCGAGTTGCCGCGCTGATTTTCATACTGGGAGTCGCATTCATCTTCTCTGTGCTGTGTGCAAACGTTGTGTTTGTCTCGAAGTGCAGTAGTATCGGCAAATTGATGCAATCGTTCAATGTTTCGTTGATTGAGAACTCGAGTGAAGCGTTGGCCACCAGAATCCAAGTAACCAGCTCTTTCACTCGTGGAACAGTGGTCGTCATGCCTTCTTCCAGTGATGCGGCAGGTGAAATGCTTTTGGATGTTTACGGCAATGAGGTAAGGAGGAAGCACACTTGTTGAGCTGTGCAGTGGCCAAATATCCGCATCGACTGACTGTTTTTCTGCTCGGAATCGAAGGATCAGGGCAAAAAGGCAGCGGATTTCTATCAGAAAAAGTTTGCTGACAAAACCGTGAGCTTTACGGTAAACCCGCTGGATGCGACTCGTTTCCTGTGGATTGATGGGTCCTGCCAGGTTTGCTCTTCTGTTCATCGTTGAGATCTTGCTGTTGCCAAGCCCAACCAGAACGTACTCACCCACACTCATCTAAACAATGATGCAAAACGTAGCGCTCAGCGATGACACTAAACATACCAGACGACGAGCTGCGAACAGTTGTGGTCACCACAAATGCGTCTGTGGAAATCAATTCACTCGAGTCGTCTGACCGGACTCTGGAACTGCGCGGTGTCAAAGCGGTCACTGGCCAGTCGAACATCAAATGTGCCGATGTCAAGGTAATGAAGGATGGAATGATGCTGCAATCCAACGCGGGGCACATCACTGCGCAAGACTTTGTCGTGGACGGGAAAGACAGCTCTGGTGGAGATACAAGGGCCGAGATCTATTCAGAGCTTGGCCAAGTTGACGTGCAGAATGCATCTCTCATTGAGTGCGATCTGCAAGTAGCGTCGGGGGCTGGGACAATCCACATCACAAACGCAGAAAGGTACGAGAACTCCTTCGTAGTAGATCACCATGAAAGCAACTCATGTGCGCTGGTCTGTGTAGCATTGCAACTGTCGGCCGAAGCCAAATTCAAATTCAAAGCACCTCTGGTGGCATATCCGCCACGAATGTACGCGCGAACTGGATCGACATCAAAAATGAGCATGGCGATGTGTATGGAAGCAGTATCATCACAGAGGTGGGGAGGGGTTGCTTCATGATTGGAAGTCTAGTGCGTTTGGCTTGTCCTTGCTCACTCCTAATTGCTGCGAACTGCTTACAGGGAAACACTGCCTTCATGGGACGCTTCGAGGTCACGACAATATCGGGCGACATTACTTTGCAGCAAATTGATGCCAGCGGCAACGTCCACATTGAGTCGTCGTCTGGGAATATCCAAGTGCAGCTGTCGGTTCGTCCACATACAGATTTTATTGTCCGATGTGCTTCGTCGCTATGCATTATGTGCGTATTTACCTCTGCATTGTGTGCGACGCCCTATCGCAGGAACTCATGTTTGTCGGGATGTACTACATGCGCTCGGAACGTGGAACGATGTCAATTCGCCGAGGCAAATACGCTACCGACGATCTGACGGAGCTACCGGTGCGCGATGCGATGTTTGTGCTCGCTAGCATTTGCGCATGCACTCACAAGTTATTCTGTTCTGGTGGATGTAGGACTCGGACGATGGTCTCGAGAAACATGGCTCGATCAATTGCAAAGCCGACGACCGTAGCTGCGTGTCGTACGGGGATCTGCATTTACGAACGCAATATGGCAACATCGAGATCGTCTTAGGATGTGACACGTTTCAGTGCACTTGATGCACTCCGTATCCGCATTCTACACGAGTCGAACGTGCATTGCCATAAATGCTCCAAGCGACAGAGAAATGTCTTCGCATACATATTGTGCTGCAGATTGTCATTTTGCTTTTGAATGATATTCGTGCAGCATTTGGCACTGATTCGTGGGAAGCAAGTGGTTGTGTGCATAAACTGCACAAAGTCTCTAATTGCCAATACGTTGCGATAGCTGATAAAATAGGCATACAGCACAGGTTATCGTGAATGGGAGGGGACTTTGCTTTATCGGTCAAGTCAGTCGTCGAGCGAGCTGGCATTTTCACACACGAAAAGAAACAAGAGCGCAATGTTGATGAGGATGTGGACGCTCGCGCTGCTGTTGCTATGCGCTGCAATGCGCGGCGTCAACGCTGCGGGTGCCGCCAACAGCGACAGTCCACGACGCACCGAGCTGATCGAGAAGCTGGGCAAGAACGTGCAGGCGATGGAGCTCGTGGAGGTGCAGGCGATGACGTCCGCCGAGATGAAGCGCGTGCGCGTGCTCTGCTGGGTGAACACGTACCACAAGAACCACAAGAAGCGCATCCTGTCGATCAAGAAGACATGGGGCAAGAAATGCGACAAGATCCTGTTCATGAGCGACATCGAAGACCCGGAGATCCCGACCGTGCGCATCGTGGCGCCGCCGCTCCATGAGACGCTGTGGCAAAAGCACCGCGAGATCGTGCGACTCATCAAGAACGAGTTTGACGAGCACGAGTTTGACTGGGTGTTCAAGTGCGACGACGACACGTTTCTTCTGGTGGAGAACCTGAAGCGTTACCTGCTCTCTCCCGAGATCCACGCCATCCCGACAACAGAACCAACGCTGCTGGGACATCGCATGACGCTGCAATGGTATGTTCGACACGAGCTTTTCTTGATATCTCCCCCCCCCCTCATCCCTCACATCCCATTCAGAGAAGTTGTCTTATTTCCTCTTTTTCTATGTATGTTTTGTCAGGTGGGAAATGGAGCGCTCGTTCCATCCGTTTGAGGACCATGATCCTGAGCAGATTGGTCACTTGCTGCAGGTGAAAGAAGACACGCAGTCGCACGGTGGACTATACTACACACCTGGCGGGGGCGGGTATGCAATGAACTGGGCGTACTTGAAGAAACTGGAGCAGTCCTTTGACGAACCGTACTGCCTGCCCACGGAGGTGGTGCCCGATGACTGGGCGATCTCGTTCTGCATGCGGCATCATGGCGTGAAACCACGCGACACGCGGGATCCGCAGCAGCGCGAGCGGTTCCATCAGTACGACCCAAACGATCTCTTCTTCAAGCCGCACGATGAGACCGCATTCGATCACAATGTGTTCACCTCGATCTACGAAGAAAACAACTGGTTCTCGGACCACGTGGGCATTGGCTGGAGGAACGGCAAGGACTGCTGCGCGCCTGACTCGATCAGTTTCCACTACGTGAAGCCTCCACTGATGGAGCTTTTCTACGAGTTTTACTACGGGAACGAAGAAGAAGCGTAGCACTTGTGATACCAGTAGGTTTTAGCTATGGAGTGTTTGTCTGTGAAAGATGTTTGCATGTAGTCAAGGCATCGAAGTGCATCGAGGAGTAGCTTCCGATGCGTGTTCCAAGGAGAAAGAGGCGTAGAGCGATGCATACTTGACGTACGTCCATGATAGAAAATCGCGAGAAGGAGTCGTCATCCGATTATTGATTCACTGGGATATTGACTGCCGTTGTGAGAATGCTCAGACCGATGTCGCCAAGATCTCACCACCTCGGATCGAAGATCTGCTCGACAAAATGAAAAGGTGCTGCGTCTTCTCTGCATTCGACTTGGGTCATGGGTATCACAAAGTGCGTGAATCCCCCAGCAAGTCGGAACAATACCGCATTTCGGATACAGTCAGAAACAAAAAGATGTTGCGCTTCAGGAAACGAGGTCACACGCTACGTTGCACCGCAGCAACTTAGCTCGATCTGTTGACATAGGACTAAGTCCGCATGCAACCAAAGTGTCCGTACTTAGCTACGAGAAAGCACAAAATCGCAAAAGGAACCATTAGGTTCGCCGCACTTACTTCTACATCAAACATAACAAATCAATGCACTGCAGGACGCCAGCAAACGCTCTCGGAACAGAGACATCCAGATTAAGCGTCGTACACGCTTCCTCGCACGTGTGCCAAGCAGCGTACCTCGGAGATATCCGGTTACATAGAAGAGTCGTGACAGGAAGGTCCGTCGCTGGTCCAGTGTCGGATGGTGACTCCGTTCCCTCGTTCCCAGAGTCTCCGGATACGCAAGGCGTTGGTTGCCTAAGATCGTTGGAGTGTCGGACACGATTGAGGTTTGCTGGGTTTTGCGGTCGTGAATGTGTTGGTGAAGGAGGCGAGACGTTGAGTGTATCTGGCCAAAAGAGGACGATAACGGTCATTGAGCGATTCCAGGTGTTCGGCTTGCATGTCGGGAACAGTCGAGCGCACAGACCGAACGAGGAGTGGTTGTGATACAGTGACCGCTTCTCGTCGCAGCTCTTGTCACTTTTCGCTCACGCACGTGGATCTTGTTGTCGAAGGTACGACTCGAGTCATGGTCAA
>JAASGH010000093.1:0-70259 GCA_023334155.1 Globisporangium heterothallicum
CGTCGCCGGGGAAATACAGGTTCCGCGCGCAAATGAGCGTGTTGTCGTTCACCGCGCGCAGCACTTTCATGAAATGGTTCTGTGGCATCGTCGCGTTCACTTGGTGGCTGTGACTCTGCACCATCCACGTTTTCTCCGAGATGGCATCGACGTCGCCATGGATGAAGTCTTTACTGAACACAAACTCCACCCACTCCCCTTTCACTGCGTGCTTGTACCGCCACCCGAGAATCTTATGCGCACCTTCACTGAGTTTATTCGTCGCATCCACTTGGCGCATGACTTCGTGAATGCTGCGCTTGATAAACTCATAAATCTCCGACGAGTAGAGCTGCGGCAAGAGCGCCACAATGCGACTCACCCACAGGAACGCGTCACTCACGTCTAGCTGCGGCGTGACTCGGTCAGCCGCTCGCAGCTCTGCAATCAGATCGCGCAGCGCGTGGAATGCCTGCTCGTGCTTGTAGATCTCTTGCGCGAGCCGCGCATTCTCGCTTTGGATCTTCTGCTGCTGCGTGTGCAACTCGGCCATCTCCACTTGAAAATCGTGCTGCATACGCGCATCCACACGCAAACTGTTCTGGACCAGCATTGCTCTTCGACCTCCACCAGCTGCTCCTCCCTGTTGCTGCGCTTGCGTGGTCTGCAGTCCCTGCAACTTCATCTCCAGCCCGGTTAACAACTTGTGGAGCTGCGAGTCCTCGAGTCTCTTTCGCTCGCGCACCCGCTGCATGGCCTCGCGATTGCGCTTGCGTCGCATCTCCAGCTGCCGCCGCTTCTTCGCCAAGAGCGTACTCTCCATCGAGGACGCAGCGCCACAAGCAGTCGAGCTCGCATCATCGTGGTCATCACTGGAAGACTCCGTGGGGGAACCTGGGATAGCAGCAGCGCTTTTGCCGTTGCGAATACCGGCATCGCTGTTGTTGTCGCTGGAAGGGTACAGATTGTCGTCGAAGGAACGCAATCTGCTACCATGTAGCGGTACGCGGATATGTAACGACGTCGAGTGGTTTGATGCGCAGTCTTCGGGATACTGGTCTTCGTCTTGGGGTTCGACGAACATCTCCAGCAACAGTTCGTCCATGAGCTGCTCGTAGTTGGCGTCGTCTTCCTCGTAAACGCCGTCCGCAAGAGGCACCGCGGATGATGTCGCTGTATTCATCTGGCCGAATGGGAGGGTATGCTGGTCGGGACACTCGGCGCAAGTTAGAGCACTGCGCAAGAACCTCTTGTCTTGTCTTGTGCGATTGTTTGCGGCAGACCAAATCGATGCGGTCGAGTCGATTGCGATTATTGCGATAGGGGAGGTGACAAACTGTGCGCAACAGCAGACACCCCATTCCTGTCAATACGACAGGTGTATCAAGTTATACAAATCGCAACACTGACAATCAAATGCTTCCCCACCCACCATCACTCTCGATAGTATAGGGTATCATTTTATCAACGCACAAGTATTTCCACGGATCACTTTCGTTGTGGTTCGTTTGTGGCGATCCAATGGTACTGAATTAGGGGAAACAGGATGCATGCACAAAATCCACCACAGCAGAAATGCCATTGCAAATTGCGCCAGCTCCAAAGTGGGGGATTTAGTGAATCATCTCGGTGATGACCTTTTCCTGAAGCGGAGTCGACCGACTCGGATCGTGAAGCATACTTCAGACGCGAATGCATGCATTGAAGTCAGGATTCGCAACACTTTGCTCCTGGAACAGTTAAATAGAAAACACCTTCCTCTCTCATTCTCCACGTTGGCACCACGTGGCAACTGCTGCTCGAGGAAATACACCACACCTCACTGCTGCTCGAAACGAAAGAAGCGTAGCTTCTCCCCATACCAACAAACGCTTGCGTTCGCTTCGCATCCGTCGATTTACGTGGTCAGTCGGTAGAACGGACCCACGCACGCCGTTTCCCACCGCAGCACAGCGAGAAGCACGTCCATGGCCCAAGTTTGAGCGTAGAGCCCACTGCCATTGCCAATACGTCCGCCATACTTGACCTTGCAGCCTCGCGGACTCTCGCCGTGAACGGCATCCGTGGCTCCACCGAGTCCAGAGAACATCAGACCATAAAACATGTGCGAGTACGACCGATTCTCGCCAAGGACGGCTTTCATGCGAGCTTCGTTTTCAGGCAACGGACAGATCGTTCGGCCGCCAATGACATATCCATCAGCAGTCTTGACACGCAGTAGGACGTAGATGGAGCTGTAGTAGCGACGGTCGCCTGGGAAAAACGTCGTGCGCGCCAAGATCAGAGCGTCGTCATTCAACTTTTCCAAGATCTTCAAGTGCAACCCCTGGGACTGGAACCCATCGTTTTGATTCGTGTACGTTAGCACTTTCCACGTCTTCTCCACCAAGGCGTCCATGTCTTCGTGCACAAAGTCTTTGCCAAACAGGAAATCCGCCCACTTCCCATTCACAACGCGCCTATCACTCCACCCAAGCACTTTATTTGTGCTCGCGCCACTCGAAGCAGCTGTCTTTAGGCGCTCCATGATGTCTAGATAGCTTTGCCGCACCAGCTCGTACACGTTCGATCGCGAGAGTGGCGGCAACAGTGGCAGCACATCGTTCACCCACTGGAACTCGTCTTCGTCTTGGTGCAGGTTCGCATAGACACTCTCGCTGTTGAAGTGCAGGGCTTTGGATTCGTCGATGATTTGCACGAGCGCAGCCGAGACTTGCTGGTGGGCGAGAACGGTGTTGTGCAGACGCACTTGTTCACACTGGAGCGCCTTGATCTCTTCGAGGAGCTCTTGCACGTCCACATTGGAGCGGGCGTGTTTGCTGGACGAAGGGCTCTGTCCACGACCAGAGCTGTGTATTGACGCTGTCGCCTGCTCGCGCACGATGCGTAGCTCCTCGAGTTTGTCTTGCAACAGCTCCATTTTCTTGCGCAGAACATCGACTTCGATCTGTTTGCGCTGGCGCACGCGACGCATCGAGTCCCGATTGCGCTTTCGGCGCATATCAACCTGCGCGGGGGTGAACTTGCGCGGTTTTTGCTTCGGTGCTCCTATTGTGCCGCTGCTGCTGCCTTTGCTCACGTCGCCATGCTGCTGGAGCAGTTCCACCATCGTGGTCGCTGGAGACATTGAAGACGACGAGTCGGTGTCGTCCACTGGCAGGGGGTCTCGGTATTCTTCTCCGTCGTCGCCACTGCTGCTTTCGATGACGTTCCAGAGATCTTCGAGCTCTTGCGGGTTGAACGCATTGATGTTCGCGTCCGTGCTGGCAGTGTCGGTATTGAAAGTGAGACTCCGATCGAGCGTTGCCATGTGTGCGTGTGTGGGAGTATCGAGCTGGTGAGGTACAGCACGCGACTGACGGACTGACTTCGTTTTGGAAGAGAGATTGACCACTCACTTCGTTTCGCTTGGAAAGAGCTCACTTCGCTGCTGGGAATTTACAAAAGTGGGGAACGTGGATGGATCATCACCACTTGATTGCTTCGAGGTTCAAGCATCAGCAATAGAGCCATTGAGAGAGGGAGAGCAAACGAGGCTCTGCTGTTTGCCACTGAAAATAGAACCCCCGTTCTCGGCTTGTCGCTGGCGAAACCTATGTCGCCTGCTGGCTCAAACTCGCATAACAGAAGAGAACAGGAACATTTGGAGATCCCCGTGATGATCTAATCACGCGTGGCATTGAGCGTGCGGTCTTGCACCCAACTCTGGCAGATCGCTTTGGAGCGAGCGATGGTCCCTCGACAGCGGTGTGCTGCGAAGCGATGCACGGACGCACGTGCGACAGATTATATTTGCTAAATTCGGACGATGGATTTTGCTTTGATTCAAACACGCTGTCACTGCCACCTTTTCTACTTTCGATAGCGTGGAACATTCGGTGTTGTGCCACGGTTTCCCTGTGCACAGGTTTTGCTGCAAACACTGCGATCTTCCACCGTCGTCCACCACAATATGGCAAACCAGCACGAGTTGCGCCATCAACGACAACGAACGAAAAAGGGTCCTCGTTTGTGCGCGTAGAACCGACAAACACGCTCTCTCTTGCGATAATCGCACCTGAGGGATCGCATTTGCAACGCGAAGCAAACCTCTGGGAGAAGTTTTGCGTCTGCCGACCGAGTGTTGACACACACCCCATAAAGAGCATTAGGCGAGATTAAGATCCCAATTTAGAGCGGCGACTTGATGTCCCATGATTGCGTGCGCGCGCGCCAACGAATCGCTTTTTAAGTCCGTTGCGTCGGTTCGCTCATTCTGTTTTCTGAGTTCCCATCTCGAGACGGATTCTCCAAGCGAGAACGCATCTCAAGTGAACGCTCTGTTTGTTTGGGTTCAGCTGGCATGATCAAGCGGATGGGTCGCCTAATGTATCTGTTGAGGTCCAGCTGCGATCGGAGAAGCGACAGGTGTGGCTCCAAATGGTTCCCAGTCGCAGAGACCGGAATGACGGACTGGACCATCATTGCCTTGCTTGCAGACCGCATCATGCTGTTCACATAGAGCGAGCGAGAGAACAGAAGGAAGAGATCAGCAATAGAGTCTTGTCTCCACCATTCTCGGTTCTTTCTACCGATCTCGACTCGATGAAGGACATCATGTGCCAAAAGCACAAGAGCAAAAACGGGGTCAGACCTGTTTCCCACACTCACACAGAGTAATCTGTTGCTGCGATTCGACAACAGGACAAGCGCGGTGCATGTTTCCCCTTTGGAACGCACAGTCAGCATTTTCAGTGCAAATGGGAGCGAGTTGACGAATTTTTAGATTATGCGAGAGAGTGAAGGAAATAAGGACATTGGTGGCGATGCGCTTATCGCCGTGTACTCTGTTAGAAGGTGTATTTTCAAAGCAGACGCGAGTCGTCCTCGACTGAGAACATGCGTGCGTGGATGGAGTCGCGTGTGCGCTGCTCTTGCCTGCAGCGGAGAGTGCATTTCTGCGTTGTGAGATGACGAGCATCCAGAATCGTTGCATTTTGTGTTTACATGTGTATACTCTGTGTGAGGTTTGTTTTGATGCTCAAAAAGACACACATCCGGGTGTGTTGACCAGAAAGCTGCTCCGTATCAATGACGAAGCCACGTCTGTGTGTCTTCTTTTTCGGTAGAAAGTCAGAACGCGCTTGCTCGTTTGTTAATACCCCGTGTGCCTCAACGAGGTGGCAGCATCGCAGCGCGTCCGGTACTGGAGCGAGCAAAAAGTGGTTCGTCCAAACAAGCACGTGAGGTTCATTTCATCAACCACAGCAGGAGAAAGAGCGGAAGGATGCAGAGCACTGTCCATACGTCCACATGAAGTGCGAGGGATCGATCCATCACCCCTGCTGACACAGTGCGCGACCGGCAATGGTCTGCTTGACAACGACTTTTGCCTCACTCGGAAAGCCACTGTAATCAAAAGATGTCGCTTGCCACAGAGTGACTCGGATCGCGGTACATAGGAGCGCTGACGTCACGAATGACGTCACGCTAAGGTTTCAGTGCATTGCAAAACGAAGAGCAGATCGTTTCTACAGTATCGCCTCCGAGTCCAGTCGCCGTGTTTCAAAGCGGTACGTAGATGCAAGTGTTCCACTCGTGTAAACCGATGAATGGAGGGAAGGAGTGCCACAAACGTGGACTCGCGCTCGATGGTGTGTTATCCCCATTGCCCGATCCGGTGACAAAACAAATCGCAGTTCGTCGAGGCGACTTGGCATTTGCATGCGTTTAATATTGTCGATTATAATATGGCAAAAGCACTACTGATACAATAGAAAGGAAGACCTCCTCTGCGCTTCTAACGGCGTCTACGAGGTCAGGCGATATAAAGGCGCGACGCAGCTGTTCTCCCACCGCAGCACCGCGAGCAGGATGTCCATGGCCCAGGTCCGAGTGAATAGCGCACTGCCGTTGCCGATCCGTCCGCCATACTTCACCCGACACCCTCGCTCGTTGCGCTCGCTACCTGCGCTGCTGCTATCGACTCCCTCGTTCGTTTTGACATCGACTTCCACCTCTTCGCATGGACATAGTCGAGAGAAACTCAGCGCACAAAACACGTGGGTGTAGGACCGATTTCGCCCGAGGCGTGCCTCAATAAGCGGTTCGTTTGCAGGCAGTGGACAGATCGTTCGTCCGCCGATGACGTACCCATCCGAAGTCTTTATGCGCAGCAGCACGTAGATCGAGCTGTAGTAGCGACCGTCGACAGGGAAGAACGAATTCCGCGCGATGATCAGCGTGTCGTCGTTCAGTCGCTCCAGAACCTTCAAATGGAGCTTCTCTGCGTGGAAGTCCTCCCCTTTGCTGGCGTACGTGACTCCTGCCCACGTCCTCGCGACCAGCGTCTCCATGTCTTCGTGGATAAAGTCTTTGCTGAACAAGATGTGTGCCCAGCTCCCGTCGACAGCTCGCTTGTCGCTCCAGCCCAAGACAGTGTGCTCGCTCTCACGACACGAGTCAGCAGCTTCGAAATGCGTCACGATGTCGAGATAGCTTTCCCGCACCAGCTCGTACACATTGGAGCGGGGAAGCGGAGGCAACAGGGGCAACACGTCGTTCACCCACAGGAACTCGTCTTCTTCTTGCTGCAGACTTGCATAAATATTCTCGCTTTGGAAATGAAGAACCCTCGCTTCGTCCATCAGCTGCACGATTGTGGCCGAGACCTGCTGGTGGCTTAGGACGGCGTTGTGCAAGCACACTTGCTCCAGCTGCAGCATCTTGATCTCTTCGAGAAGCGCTTGCACCTCCACGTTGGAGCGGGAGCTTTGTTTCGACGGGGAGGTCAATGCAAGAGCTTCTGTGTCACTGCTGCTGCTGCTAGCTGAGACCGTGGCCTGGTCGCGCACGACGCAGAGCTCTTCGAGTTTCGTTTGCAGCAGCTCCATCGTCTTGCGCAGCGTGTCCACTTCGACTTGCTTCCGCTGACGCACGCGACGCATCGAGTCTCGATTGCGTTTCCGACGCATGTCAATTTGCGCGGAGGTGAACTTGCGCGGTTTCCGCTTCGGCGTCGCTTTGCCACTACTACTGCCTTCCTTGCGCACGTCGCTGCGTTGCTGAAACAGCGCCTCCATGCTCGTGGAATCCATGCTGTCTTCCCGTTTCGCGTCCACGGGTCCGGCTTCTCGGCACTCGTCGCCATCACTGCTGCTGCTATCAATGGCTTGCCACAGATCTGCCAGCTCTTCTGGGTTGAACGCATTGGTGTTCGCACTGGTGCCAACCGTGAGATCGAGCGTTGCCATTCCCTCTCTCTCTCTTTTGTTCGAGTTCGGGTGTGTGTGTGTGTGCGGATGTCGTCGATTCCGCCAGGTCGCCCTTCTTCCTTTTCTCGGTTACGAAGAAGGCGAACGATCGACGAGGTGGAGTGGCAGTTTGGCGGAGATGATGGACCACTCACTTCGTTTCCAGGTGGGAGAGTCTGCGCTGTACTTGCTGCTGTTCTCTTTACAATGACTGTCTGCACCGAAGAAGAAATGCACAACTGGCTGAGGTCACAAACGGAGGTTTTCGTGTTGGTGTCGAGGAAGGAGGGAAGGAGGGAAGGGAGCGCGATTCCTGAACTTGAGCGAATGACTTGGTCTCCCAAATAGAACTGAGACCAAGTCGAGTTTCTGGACGGCAATACCCGCCTGCTGCTTGTTCAAGCGACTGACAATCCATCCATCAGAGAAAGCCTGCGATCCGTCATTGCGTCGAGTTTGATCGAGTAATCAAGAATCAGCGACATGTCCATTCCCTCTCGATTGGTCTGCAATGCTGCCCACACTCTCGCACACACTCATTCAACTCGGTATAAACTGCTACCACACTGGATCAACGAAAAGTCTGTGCGAGCACCAAAAGGACAACGTCAGAACTCTCGCGATATCGGTTGTTTGCATGCAGTCAGTATAGAGGGGAAAGTGTCGTACCCACAGTGAAGGGTTTCTTTTGGCTGTGAACCCAAGTCCGCCAGATCGGTTAGGATTTTATGATCGCTCGACGACAACGACGGTTTGGGGTAGAAACAGGGGATCGTTGAGCATCGCTCGCAGAACAAAAGGTTGCGCCATCAATTGTGGACACGCTCACAAGTTTGGAAAAGAAAGGGCGTCCATCGGTGGACGATGAGCAAAAGAAACACGCGCGTTTCCTTGCACCAATCGACCAAACCGGTTATTGCATCGAAGTGATGTGATCCCTGCCAATAGCGTCGCATGCTCACGCTTGCACTGGCTTCAATGCACCAAAACATAAAGGCTCGGAGTGCGCAGGTCGGAAAGCACAGCGTGATCCGAGAACTGCAACGAAGCAACTCCGTCGCGTTCTGCAGGTCAGGAGCATGGACCAGTGGCTTGTGTGCGTCGTCCAATGCTGCTGATTCGCGATATGTGTGGAGTCGTTCGCGGACGGAGTACGGTACTGCGGAGCTTGCGAAAGACGCCGCTTGTGAACTTTGTCACTTTGGATGAATTCTGGTTTCTGAGATCTCTCCCTTTCTTCTCTTCGTGCAACAGAATGATCCAAGCAGCAAGTACACTCCGCGGTCGCTCAAGCAGTCAACTCTTTCTTTTCCAGCTCAAAATATTCAGGGCTGGCTCATCCAACCCTTGGTTGTCGCACCTCGTTCGGTGTGTCTCGTCACTCTCACGCACACTTCAGAATGCAAACCAAGTCACTCGAAGATAGCTCCATGGTCGCAGTCCTTTCAGCTGGTACAGTATCCAAGGTGCTCAATGCAGCGCGAGACTCAGCAGTATCCCTCCAGCGCACGTTGCATGCAGGAAAGTAAACGAAACTCATTGCATTTCATGTTGGACTCGGAGCGATTGGACACGAGATTAAGGATTCCTATGTGTGGCAACTTTACTGCTGCATGCATGCATATCTTCACGAGCTCAACTGGTAGAGCGGTCCGACGCAAGTATTCTCCCACCTCAATGCAGCCAGCAGCATCTCCATGACCCAGGTCTGAGCGTATCGAGCACTGCCATTGCCGATCCTCCCGCTGTATCTCACACGGCAACCTCGCTCCAGTCGACTGCGACCGCTATCACTCGTGTCGAGAGTACCTTGGTGATGCGGAGTGCTTGCATCATTGACACTGAGCTCGGAAAAGCTCATCGCACAAAACATGTGCGTGTACGTTCGGTTCCCACCTAGACATTCTTGGACGCGGACTGCATTCTCAGGTGGTGGACAGATCGTTCTCCCGCCGATGACGTACCCATTCGCCGTCTTGACGCGCAACAGCACGTAGATCGAGCTGTAGTACCGACCATCGACTGGGAAACGCGAATTCCGCGCCACGATGAACGTATCTTCATTCAGCTGGTCGAGGATCTTCAACTGGAGCGTTTTCGAGTGGAAGCGATCGTGTTGACTCGCGAACGTGACCACCGACCATGTCTTCGCTACCAGCGCGTCCAGGTTTTCATGCGCAAAGTCTTTGCTGAATTGGAAATCTGCCCAATTCCCACTCACCGTGCGCGTGTCGCTCCATCCGAGGACGGTGTTGGCACTCGGATCACAGGAATCCGAAGCCTTCACCTGCTTGGTGATGTCCAGGCAGCTCTCACGAACAAGCTCATACACTCGCGACCGCGACAGCGATGGGAGAAGAGGCAGCACCGCATTGACCCACTGGAAGTCATTGGCGTCGTCTTGGCGAAAAAGGTCGTCGCCATCGTATCCACTACCCCTACTGCGATGGTTGAGGATATTCGATTCATCTACGAGCTGTAACAGCGTGGCCGAGACCTCCTGGTGACCGAGTATGGTATTGTGCAAAGACACTTGCTCACACTGCAGACTTTTGATCTCTTCTACGAGTCGCTTCACTTGAGCACAAGAGCGAGGACGACCAGCTAGGACGCTACCGTATCCGCCAGTGTGGCAAATCACGGCGTCGGCGCAGCCACCGCGCACAGTTTGTAGCTCCTCGCGCTTGGCTTCCAGAAGCTGGATCTTCTTCCTCAGAGTTGCGAGTTCGACTTGCTTACGCTGCCGCACTCGACGCATGGAGTCTCGGTTGCGCTTGCGTCGCATGACTCGCTGTGCAGGAGTATATGTGCGGAGCTTCCTCTGTGGTGCTTCTGGCGGACTCGACTCGCTTGGCATTTTGTCGCTTCGGTAGCTTGACTTCGAGCAACGTGGCGGCGAATTGCGCTCTCCATCAACGGTAAACGCTGTGTCGTGATGCTCTTCGTCGTCGACGCCACTGTCAACGACGTCCCACAGATCTACAAGCTCTTGTGGGTTGGACGGATTGACGAACAAACTGTCATTGAGCGTCGTAGCCATCGTGTGTGTGTGTCTTCGTCCTTGCAAAAAACACACTGAGAGTGGAATCGTGAACGAGAAGAGCTGTGCCCAGATCCGACAGCAAGTACACTCAATCCGATAGTCACGAAATGGATTTTCCACCTCTTGGTATGATGATGCGAGCTGGACTCCATCACGAAGTGCGACCAGAAATCAGTCGAGAGCGGTCTGTGCTGTCGAATAGAATGGACTCGCGTCGAAGACGAAAGAAAGAGAGAATATCGGATCCAACGGATCGCCACAGCGTTGATGCGCTGGGTTGAGCGGTGCAAACGAAAACAGAAATCAAGAAGAGCGACCAAGTCGATCCACACGTTCGATAAGTACAGTTTAGTCGATATGCAAGCTGGTACTGGAGGTGCTTTCGAGCCACTGTTGGATTGAGCGAGAAGGAAGAAAGAGCGAGAACTCACTTCGTCGTTGGTCAGTCACGGTTGCGGCGGCTCGCTCAAAAGGTTGACGTCGATGGCAAAGACACGATGCTGGCACTCGCCATGCAGAAAAACGAGAGCTCGGTACATCAGACGTGTCGAGCTGAGACTTTCGGGTGGTAGGATCTGTTCCCATGGCCATCCCCCTACCGCAATTCCGTCGTCAACAGCTGATACTGATTTCTTTTGTTTTTGAAGTGTGCTCCTCATTTTGGAATGCAGAGCGAGCGTTCAATCGACTCGCTTCGGTCAACGCGCATCACATCGGTCAACAGGTCGAGCAACAGGGAAACGAAGTGCTAAGGTGCGACTCGATTAGTGCAAACAATCCAAGTTGCAATGCACACAGCGAAAGGTTTGGATGGCAACACCAACGAAACGAAACTCATATTTGACAAACATTTAAACTCACGACTCACGTTTTGAGCAATCGTATGGAGCTCACAGACGCGTTTTCCCATAACAGCACGACCGTGAGCATCTCCATGAGCACATTGTGCGCATACACTTGGGTCCCATTCCCCGTGAGTCCCGCTAATTCGACGTGGCACCCCATCTCTTTGTTTGTGTCCTTGCACCTCGCTGCGGTGAAGGTCCAGCCGTACATGGTGTGCGCATTGACACCGTTCTTGAACGCGGTGTCTTTCTGCAGGCACTCTTCCACCGACGTGCCATAGATGTTCAGGTTGATGGTCCCAAGGAAGTATCCGTTGGCGATTCGCAACCGAAAAACCAGCAGCGTGAACCGAAAGCGGGTGGGGAACTCGGAGCCGTGCGGGTTTGGGATGTTTAACTCACGGGACACCACGGCGGCATCCGCACTGAGCCAGTAGAGGATCTTCATGCCATTGGCCCAGCGCATCACCTTGGCGAGTTTGTCAATGTCGACGATCGACTCCCACGTTTTATGCGCCAACGAGTCCACGCTCTCGTGGTGGAACGTCTTTTTGAGCAGATAGCGCGCCATCATGCCCTCGATGCAGCGCTGGTCGCTCCACCCCAGCGCATTATTTGGACGGTGTACAAGCGACTCAATGAGTGCTCGGTTCTCCTGTATCTTGAGAACCGCGAGCTCCATGATCCCCTCGAGATCTGACGGCGTCAACCAGGAAAGCAGCGGCTTCAGGATCTCCGCGTCTTCACTCAGCGCTTCTTCTTCGGTTAAAATCTTCTCTTCCGCTGCTTGCTCCTCGATCATCCGCGACATCGTGGCTTCAAAGACCTGGTATTTCTTGATGTCGTCCCGCAGGTGTTTGTTTTCCGAACTCAACGATGCGGTCTCGCTCAGTAGCTCCGGGAACGAAGACTCCCCGATGGGGACGTTGGTCGTGAGTGCTCCGCCTTCGCGAGTCGCCAACTGGATCGCCGCATGTCGGTTCTTGTCCATGAGTTGCTGCAGCTTCGCCTCTAGGTGGTCGACCATCTGCTGCGTATTGATCTTGGCATCGCGCTTCCGCAAGCGCACACGCCGCATCGACTCGCGATTGCGTTTCCTCCGCACTTCCAGCAGATCCGCTTCTGTTGCTTCTTCTCCTCTTCCAGCACCACCATGCTTGCCTGCTTGGCGCTGCTGCTCGCCAACCACCACGTCCAGTGTCAACTCCGAGTCGGTGTGTCCTCCTGAGCTGGTTGACGCGCCATTCGATCCCACCGATGGTGACGGCGACGCCGTCAAACTCGTGTGCTGCTGCTCTTCTTCCTCTTTCACCTGATCACCAAAACGGGACTCAACGTCCAGAGCGGACGCAGCAACGTGCGATTGCGCGAGCAGTGACGACAGCGAGGAAGCATAACCCGCTGCATGCACTTGCTTGAAGGAAGCGCCAGAAGGATTCGGTGCGGGGAACACTCCTTCAAAGTCCACCTCGTCGAGGACACCATCGAAGCCCTGGAGCGCGACGAGCTCTGCGTCACTCCCGTCATCCTCGTCGTGTGGGAGATGTGTACTACTGGGTGGGTGCATGGCGCTGCTGCTGCGTGCGGCTGCCATGCTGCGCCGCATTTCAACCCTCTCCGCTTCCTGGTCGCCCAATGTATCGAAATGCACTTTTCTTTTCAAAGTATCAAAATGGAAGCACCATCGTACCGTAGTTGCTCACTCACACAAAGAATGGCGCAATGCTCTGACCACTCCACCGTGTTTTGGCGATTTCTGCTCGCTGCCTGTGGACTGGAGAGTGACCGCTCGGTACTGCAAATACCATTTTTGTGTCAAAACAAGGCGCTATTCTGGTGCTGTGCTTGCGAATAAGGTGGATGCGTGGTTCAACATGAGATTTTGGAGGAAGCAGTCAGTTCTTTTTGAGAAGAGCATTTTGGTCGGTTGCCATTGTTTCCTGCAGCTCACCGAATGGAAAGCTGGTGGTCGAATCAGTGGCTCGAGACACGCAATCGATGGACGGCTGTGCAATTCCCTTCACGCTCTCGGATCCGCAGTGCACGTGTCCCTCGCTTTTATCTGCTGCTCGTCACGTCAGAAGAGAGACGTCTGCAATCTATTCCGCGCAAAAAGAGGATCGAAATCCCATCTCGTCGATCTCCCAATATACAACCTTATATAAACAAATAACCATCGACATCCAAGTCAACAACTCCCTCACACACCTCTTCTTCTTCTTCTTCCGACTTCGACTGCTGCCTTGCATGTCTCCCGATCACCCCGTCACGCGCAGGATGGGTGCGACAAACGTGTTCTCCCATCGCAGGATCGACGGCAGCGCTTCAAACAGCACTTTGCGCGCATACATGAGCGAGCCATCCCCCGAGCGACCTGCGAGGCGGACGTTGCAGCCGAGGTCGTCGCCCGTCTCGCTCGAGTGTATCCGTGTAAACATGAACGCGTACATCGTCAACGCATTCATGCCGTGCTTGTGCGACACTTTTTGCTCGAGGCACTCTTCGACCGAGGTCCCGTAGATGTTGAGCGTGACTGTGCCTACGATGAAGCCGCCATCGGGGGTCGGCGTCCGAATCACCAACAACGTATACCGAATCCGAATGGGGTGGTCGATATCCTGCAGATTCGGGATGTTCATGTCACGCGCGACGATCGCGGCTTCGTCGCTGAGTCTGTGCAGCACTTTCGTGCCCTGTGCCCACGTCAGCACCCGCTTCATCTCGCCGATATCCTGGTTGACGGTGCAATCCCACGTGCGCTTCGCTAACACCTCGGCGCTTTCGTACCGAAAGTTCTTGCTCATCGTGTAGTGAGCCCAGTTGGCGTGGATCGTGCGCTTCCCTTCCCACCCGAGCATCGTGTACGTCGTCGGCGCTAACGAGTCCGTGAGGTCCGCGACGCTCATGAGCATGTCGCGCGCATACTCCACGAGCTCTATGCATTTGTCCGACGTCATCCATGCCAGCAACGGCGTCAGCACTTGCTTGTCCATCGCGTCTTCCTGGAACTGCAGTTCGGCTTCATGCTGCTTCTTGTCCTGCTCCGCGAGTTTGTCGATACGATCCTGGAAGTGCGTGTGTTTCCGGATCTGCTCACTCAGGTGGTCATTTTGGTCACGCAAGCGCTCCGTCTGCCGCAGCAACGTCGTGTACGCGGAATAACTATAACTGGTATCCACGCCACCAGCAGCAGCGTGCCTCACTGCCACACTGTGCTCCTTTTCCTGCATCAACTCGCTCAGTCGGTCTTCCAGCTGGTCGATCATCGTCTCCAGCTTCTCCTGCTCCTTGCGCTGTCGGTTGCGTGCGCGCCGCATCGAGTCCCGGTTCCGCTTCCGCCGCAGCTCCAATGTGCTCATGGGTGGTTCCTGCGGTTGTTCTTGGCTGCTGCTCTGCTGAATGGGTTTGGAGTCCTGACGACTCCTCCCAGCGCCGTAGTTCGCCTCCTGCTTCATGGCCGCTCGTCTGCTACCGTCCATGTCGTCGCTGCCACTGCTCTCCAACAGCTCAAACTCGCGCATCTCCTGGTCGAAACCTTCTTCTTCTTCCAACGCGAGCTTCTTGTCGTCCGCTGCCGCAGAGGAAGACGCGACGACGCTCGAGAATGCAGACGCAACGTCCACTTCAAAAAAGACACCGGAATCTTCCACACCGAGTTTCAGCAACTCATTGTCATTGTCGTCATTGTTGTCATTGTTGTCGATGTTGTTGTTATCACGCACGAACGCGGTAGTGGAACCGATGCTGGAGCTAGAGGAAAGCGAAGACGCCACGTCGGTCGGAGAACGCCACATGCTCGTCTCGACCTCCTGCCTTGTTGATGCTTCTCCTGTGGCTCCAAGTGTCTCCGATGCAGCAGTGCGGATTTTAATGCTGACGGAAACCAAGATGCAAACGCAAGCGCTTGTTGTGCAACTGATGAAACCAGAGTCGCGTCAACACACCCACACCCCTCTCTCCCAGTTCCCTTATCCCTGTGCTAAGTATAGACATTGACTCTTTTTTGGGAGGTCGTAAGCACCTCTGTATCTACTATACGAGAGCCGATAGAGAGTGATAGGCGATATCACGAGTTTGGAAAGAAGCAAAAAAGAAGCAGCAGATCGATTTGCTTTCCGAAATGCCTACAGACTACCCACAATAGGACAAAATGGAGACCCAAAGTGCCTAACAAAGGGAAGTAGCCTACGAACTGATAACATACCGTACCAATGCATCTCGCCAAGAAATCAACCAGCAGTTCAGAAAGAATGGCTACTCTCTGGACTGCTTGCTCGATCACTCCTTCCTGTCCTACCTCTCACGTTGCTGTCTGCATGCAGAGCGCATTATGATGAGGGAGGAGAGATGATGCAGCTCAGTTTGCTGGAGCCACTGTCTCTCCTGTGCGATGCAACGTTTGGTTCCTCTTCGATTGCATCTGCGAACACAATGACAGCAGTCGAAAAGAGCAACGTGTCCGTCATCGGATCCGACTGCTATGCGAGTGCCCATCGTTGTCCTCGGAGCTCTTCCATGTGGATGTGTCGCGCGGAAGAATTCTTCACGGTCAATGTGCACACGATACAGAACTCAAACGGCTTGAAAACCAATTTCTTGTCTGTGGCTTCGATCACGATCTTCTTCTTGACAACGCAGCGGGAGCAGACCATCTGAAAGCACAAGCAAACAAACAAGCAGTGAGTACAATGAGCCGCGTCGACAGCGCTTTTGCATATAGTGGACGAGCATACCCGCTGGCAGAGCTGGCACCACGTGCCACTCTTTGAAAAGAGTTTGCCCAACGATTTCTCGCAGGACGCACAGGTGTCTGACTCCTGGTGGTGGCGCTGCATGCTCTGGAAACGCGCCACGACCGCTGCCGTGGACGACGCCGACGAATGGGAGGAATTCGACGCAGGCGACGACACCGCTGCGCCTCCCATGGTCGACGCCGACAGAGCTCGCGCTTGCTTGCGCATGAAATAAAATAGTTTCTTCTTGTTGGCGCAGTTCATCGCCTTGCCGCACGTCAAGAGCGTCGACGCTGCCTCTTGCAGCACCAAGAAGCTCATCACATTGCCTCCGGGGTCCGACACGGTCTGGTTGAACACATCCAAGCGATCGGCTTCCACCTCCCGGAACATCAGACAGAACGAGGTCTTGGCGCGGATGACCGACGCGGCGTCAAACTCGGGGAGGTCGCGGTGCTGGATCGAGTGCATGAGGCAGTACCCGATGCGCTCGCCCCTCGACGTCGTGGTTGTCCCTGTTTTGCTGAGCATAAAGAAGTCTCGACGCTTCACGACGGCACCCAATCCCGGGAAATCGCGTAGCATCCAGACGATGCTCAGGTGGTTGAACGGGTCGTCCATGGTCGGTCCTTCCAACGTGTCCAAAATGGTCTGGTCCTCCATCAAGTCTCGCATGTACGTGCTGCGTCGTCGCAGGGAGCTCGTGTCGTCGGCGTAGGAGCCGTACATCGCGTCATCGATCGTCCCCTGGACCGTGCCGTTCACAAGGAACAGCGGGATCGTCGAATTCGCCGCCATGGACGCCTTGGGTCCAATCTCCACCGTTTTCCGTCGCGCTCGGTGACTCGTCTTGCTGCTGCTTGTTGTTGTGGTTGACGACGACGATGCTGCGGCAGCACTGCGCTCGCGGTACACGTGGACGTCTTCCTTTTCCTTGAGAAGCTTCCATCGTGCGGTGTCGACTTGCCGCTGCTGCACGTACAAGAACTCTTCGTACGCCGTGAGCGTCTCGCGGACACTCTCGTCGGCGAGCGCTTTGTACTCGGCGCGGTCTTCGTGCGTCAGCGTGAGGCGCGGCAGCGCATTCACCGGGATGGCGCGGGAACCCATGCTCGTTCCGAGCGTCTACCCGGGTGTCAAGAGCTATGATATATTGGTAGGTACTCGCGCAGGTGGATTGCACCGGAGCAAGGGAATGACCAAGTGCGAGTTCCAACGAGAGACGCAAGGTCGGTCCTGTGCGCGATGTGACGCTGACACGCTTTGCCGGTACCGCGTGCAGTCCAGGGACCTTGTTCCAGTGTGCCTGCTGTACGTATCCTTGCGTCCTTGCAGATCAGATGTGGAGAGAGAGAGAGAAATCGAAACTGCGAAGAAGGAACCCGTAGGTCCACTGTGTGCTGGCGGCATTGAAAGAGTGACTTTGAAGCTGGCTGTCGCTAGTGTGCTTGCTTTATTTTTCCCCAGACACCCCACTCGGTGTTCTAAAAACGAGTGGACAATGCAATTTGACACGATTATAAAAAAGAAAAAAAAGGCAGACTCGGTGCTGATATCCAAAATGGACAGAATGAACTTTCCTTCCTAAAAAGCAGACGAGACAGAGTGGATGTCTTTTCTTTCGAATTGTGTCCAGTTTGTGTAGCGCACCACCACATCACACAAAAACAACAAACAGACGACTTTACTTATGTGAAGTCTCGGGTTCACATTTTGGGTTTTGTTGTTGATGGTCTGAATCGACAAATCCTTAGCAACCTCGATTTGGGATCATGAAGTTTCAATGAGTCAACTCGACCACATGCAAATCTCTCCACGCTATAGCTCTACGAGGAGCACGGAAGGGTGTTCGCAAGTGCCGCAGCCTCCTATCCATCTCACGCAAAGATCAACGGAGCGAGGTACCCACTCGCGACCGTGGTCACCACGACGGACACGACATTCACCTGCTCATTCGTGAGCAGCTCGATGCCGCAAACGTGCTCCACTGTGCCGCTGGACGCAGTGCGCTTCGTCCTCCCCTCTGCGCAGATCTTCTGCGTCGCCTTGTCAAACCAAGTGGCTTGCAGAGTTGCTCCCAAAAGCGAGTCCAAGACCGAGCCAAAAAGTCCAGTGATCGCGCCGAAAAGGATCACGTGCGGCTGCGCCGTGGATGTGAACACGCTCGCCACAAAGTACAGCACTCCGACGAAAGCCCCGCCGAGCGCAGACGCCGCAAACCCCAAGAGCGACACCCCTCCGTTCGTCCCCGGTGGCACTCTTTTTAGCGTCGTGATCAACCTCGGGCTACTTTTGCTGAGCACACCGAGCTCCGACGCCCACGTATCCGCCGCACAGCACGCGTAGTGGCCGATGTAACTTGCGAGCAAAAAGCTTCGCAGCGGGGAATCGGAAAAGGCGATTCGCGCATCGCGGTCGCCGAAGCGCTGCACGTAGTACACCGCGATCCCTGTCGCCAGGAGGCTGCAGGCAAGCACCTGGAACAAAAACGCAAACGTCCGAGCAATCAGGATCGCAGCAGCCTCACACACGAAGGGTCTATGCTGCCGGCGTAAATACTCACTTGTCGCGCAGAGCGCTGTCCGCCGACTTTGTAGTTGGCATCGAGTTGGAGCTTCACATTGGCGCGCACTTTGGTCAATTTGCTGCCCGAGAAATAAAACCCCAGCAACAATACACCTGCACGGAATGGCATACACACAAGGCTTCTTACGAACCGCTCCTGATGATGATGGCGATCCCCAATGCAAGCATCGCGCCGACACTACAGAACGATACTGCTACGCACCGAAGCGGTACCCAGACGCAAGCGAGAAGAACCCGACGACGAACGCTGCGAGCGCACCGGACTTGTCCAGCGACTGCTTCTTGAGTCCGCGGTGGCCCAGGAGGGATGCGAGCGCAGCGGCGACGCACACACGCAGCGCCGCGCTCCATGATGGAGAACCGGGAGCAGCAGCGTCGCTCATGCTGGGAAATGGCTGTCGTTGCGTCTCGTCCTGCAAATGCCGATATCCCGATCTCCAATGTCGCAGGATATCTCGATGGGTTCATACTCGGCTGTGATTGGCCATTAACGCAGTATATCAGATGTTCTGCATCCCTCTATATAAGGATCGTTCGGAGTGTGCGTCTTGTATAGCGGTCGCGCTGTCCGACATCGTCCAGGAATACCCCTCTACAAGACACGAAATGGCTTCACATTTGGGAACGAACAATCCTGTCGACTCTCGCTTCTGCAAGTAAATGTCACTGGTGGTGTGCTGTGCTGTCTGTAAAAAAGGGGAAAAAACTATCGGAGGGAAGGGGTATACTGTCTATCATCATGGGTACCAACCATCCTGCCGTGCGAACTCTATTCTAGCTGGTTTGACCACCTCACGAAGCAGCAGCAGGTGGTTCTTCGTAGAGGATGACACTGGAGGTGGTCGAGGACGCCGTGGACGTGGTGCTGAACGCCTTTGGACGAGGCGTCTTGCTCGTTGTTGTGGATACTGGGTTGCTGGTGCTCATAGCCGCGTTGTATGTGAATCGCGGTGTCGTGCTCATGTAGTGAGCGGCGCTGCCCGCGCGCGTGGTTCGGCGTCGCATGCTGGCCGCCATGAGCACTTGGCGAGGAGTGGCGGTGCTGCTGCTCAGGTGGCTATTCGACACGACGGCTGCTGCCTGCTGGTCGAGCATCTCTTCGACCGCGACGTGCGCTGCGCTTTCGTTGTTGCACTTGACGATGCATGGGATGCAGAAATTCAGGGACTTCTGGCAGATCTCCTTCAGCAGCTTTGACGACTTGGACGAGGTCGACAGCGACGACTGCGCCGAGCCATTACTGACGCCGCTGCGCTCGAGGTCAAGCGCCGCTACCTGCGCTGCCGATAGCGCTCCGTCATTTCTTGAAAAACTCAGCTTCTTCACCACACTGCACCGCGAGCAGACCACCTGCGCACAGATCGTGCATGATGCGCCACCACGCTGCAGCACTCTCCCATACTTGCGGGAGCAAATGGTGCAAACCGACGCGGCGCTGCCTCCACCGTAGCGCTCCGCGTCCACCTCTTCCGCGGCGGCCGCCATCTCCTGCAAGACGCTATAGGTTTCTCGCTGCGTCGCGCGTAGAATCGTCGTCGCTCGTCTTTTCCTGCCGCTTTGGTGTGCCGACCAGGACAGTTTCTTGAGGCTCGCGCACTCGAGGATGCTCGCCGCGGTGTGCAGCAACTGGTCCGCTGCGAGGTTCACCGCGAGGAAGTGCAGCATGCCGCCACTTGGGTCATAGTACCCGCGCATAAATACATCGATGCTGGTGCCATTCGATCGCTGGCGGAACAAATGACCGACAGAGGTCTTCGCGCGCACCACGGGGGAGGACGACGATCGCGCGCCAAGGAACTGCGTGCGACGCGAGTTGAGGTTCACGGAATGCACGATGTGGTACCCTACAGCCTCACCGTTCGTGAGCGTCGTCATGCCCGTGGACTCCAGGTACAGCAAGTCGCGCTTTTTCGTCGAGTTCGAGTGGCTCTGCAGGACCCATTTGATCCCAAGGAATCGGAACGGTTCGTCGATGCTCGGTCCCTGGATCGTGGCGAGCACCTCAGCATCAAGGACCGAGTCCTGGCAATACGAGCTCTTGAATTTCATCGCGCTGGTCGTGGCGCTCGCAAGACCGTAGAGTGCATCCTGCATCTGGCCGGCAACGGAGCCCGTGAGCATCAAAAGCGGCATCGACACCTCTTCTGTCCCCTCCACAGAAGAAGACGCAGCATCCACACCAGTCGCGTCGACTGCAGCGTTCGACGCCTCGACGCTCTTCTGCTTGAGCTTCTGCTTGTACACTGCGAACTGCTCGCGTTTCTTCATGGTCTTCCAAAGCTTCTTGTCGACTTTTAAGTGGTTGTGGAACGCGTGGGTCTCGTACGAAGCTCGCAGGTTGTGCAGCAGCGAGTCGGCGAGTCGCGTGAGCTCCTGGATGTCGTCCTCGGAGAGCTCCACGGTGCGGTCGTTGCACACGGACGACGCCGCGACGCTCTGCTGCTCAAAGTCCACGGAGGACGCATCGCCGCGGACGACGGAGCGCGCCGCCAAGCGCGTGGCGAAGTTGCGGTACCCAGCGAACTGGTGATGGCTGTCGGAGTCCATGATCGAGTCCATTTTTGGAAGGTTTCTGGCGCGGTTACGCTGGATTTGCGGCGTTACGTTATACTAGCGAGTCTATTTTGCGGAAGAAGAGGGGTTACACAACCTGTGTGCGATTGTTTGTTGGCTTTATTACTGCTGTTTGGGATCGCAGAGAGCAATGCAAATGAAAGCGCGCAAGCAAGACGTGCAATGAAATGCGTGCTGCAAGCAAGCTAACCAGCAAGCAAGCAAAGCGGTGTGTGGGTGTGCGGCGCGTCAATGAGTTGTGCGATACGACAGCAGGCGCAGAGACAGTCTCTGTTGTTGACCAGATGGACGGGGGAGAAGCAGATAAAACCGAGCCGGTGGTGAAAAGTGCGAATTGCACAGTGCCCAGCTGGGCGGGTAAAGGTTGCGCGCTCTCGTGGCCAATCCGGACGAGAAAATCTGGCGAAAGGGACTTTTTGCGGCGGATTTTGGTTCTTTTTGTGGATGGACATGCCACGCTCTTGCAATCCGTTCGCTCCGTTTTGATGAGAAGAGGGTGCGCTGGATGCATTTTGTGCAGCATACAAATGAGCAGACGCGTTTGTGGGTCCAGCACATTATCCGGACACGGTTTCCAGCTGGTGGACACAGCGAGCAAATGATGCTGCTGTCTGCAGATGGATTTGCAAGGGTAGGTTTTGCACCGCTTCCTTGCTCAAACCGCATGCAACCGCATCGATTTCTGCACAAACCTGCATTTTAAACGGGAAGCGAACCATTTTAGCAGGCAATTTCTCGACCACACCGCGTGGGAACTGAACTTTCGGCGAGTGAGCTGGATGGATCCTCTTCCGTTTCGTCCAAACTCGGCGAGATGGACATGCCGAGTGGATCAATCTTGTAAAACGCTGCTGCTGCTGTGTGCGGATCGCTCGCTGTGCACACGAGCGTGGATGGCGTGCTTTCCCTCCTTTGTGTCTGTCGACTTGGCGCACGAACGACTTCATGTCGCGCACGATCTTTCTTTTTTTTGCACAAGACAAGCAATGCAACTCCTCCGTTGGCTTTTCTGTTTGGCGACAATATAAAATGCACAACAACAACAAGAGAATGGGTAGAGGTCGGGTGTGCTTGTGTGTGTTGGCAGTCGTGCTGTGCAGGATCAGATGCCTCATCCTCCGGATGGTTTTGTGTGGTGGCTGGCCACATGAGTCACCCACACGTCAAAAAAAAAAGAATGTCTTTGTAAATCCGCCATTGTGCATCCGACTGCGGATCGCTCGATCTGTTGCTGCTCTATTTTGGATAATACAGTCGTGTGGATCTATACTCGGTGCGCCACTCACTTCAATTTCGCTACGTGCTCTTCAACTCGCTAGATATCACAGCAAATACACAAACAAGAAGCAGCACACACTCCCTCCCATCAGCACCTAGTCATCAAACGAACGCCACAGTGCAGCAGCAATATCTTACCTCCATCAGCAGCGTGCGGTCGTATTGGTGTCGGAACGGGAACGCCATTTTGTTTAGAAGCAGCAGCTCGTTGCGCATCTCTTCAACGGTCCATGTGCTTGCCTTCTCGACGAGTGCTTCCAACGTTGCATCCATCCGATCCTGCAAACATAAACAAGCAGTGACGATGAGACTCGATGCAGTCAGGTCATACTGCAACTCACGGTCTGTCTTACCTTGTCATAAATAAACGCAGGCTCCTCTGCATCAGATCCCTCATCGTCGTTGTCGCCATCGTTGACCGCCGCAGATAATCTCGATCCCTTTCCAGTGGCTGCATCTCGCATTTCGACATCGCCACTCGTACCACCTGCTGAATCGCCAACCTCGTGCTCCTGTTGCTCCACTACAACCACACCCTCTGATCCTGCACTTCCAAAGGCGACGTCTTCCAGGACTTCGGCAGCAAACTGCTTGCCGAAACACTTCACAGCTAATGGGATGTCGGCTTTGATATACGCAAGAGCTTGGGAAACACCCTCTAACTCGATCTCAACACCACCATCGTCGTCTTCGCTAGCATCACTGCTGCTTTCATCGTTACGCTGCTGTTGGCGCTGCGGCGGTGGATAGAATTTGGCAACCTCGGTTGCTGATCCAGCCACACCGTCCTCGGTAGCCTCCACAATCTCGACGAGGTCCTCCCGCCGCCACCCTTCCTCGACCAAGATCGGCCACACCAGCTTGTTGAAGTAATCAAGCTTGATCTCTTTGTCGTTCTTCGGTGCGTCCGCGAAGGTCTCTGCCCTGCTTTGTCGACGAGGCGAGCTGTCATTCGCGGCAGTGCGCTGGTTTCGTACAGACTTTTTCACCGCGCTCTCAGTGAGTCGTGTGATGTATTTCCCTGCCACATACTTTTCTGTCCCACCTAAAACGTACTTCACATTGTAGGAACCGTCATCGTTCTTGCAGACGATGAATGCAGGACCGCCTTCTTTGTTGATACCAGGCGACGTGCGGCTTTTCACAAACACATGGTCTCCCTTGGAGAACACCACCGCACGCTCCACCGCACTCTCTCCAGAAGCGTCGCTCTTGCTTGTGCTTTTCACAGACGTCGTCTTCTCCGCCAAACTCACTTCGTCGTTCTCTTCGTTGAACCACTGCGTTACTGGTAACGGTTCTTCCTTCATGTCAACCTCGCTGCTGGTTGCATTGTGAGGCGGTGCTTTCTTTCTCGGACGGTCATCGAGCCACGGTTCTGGAGCTTTCACTCCTCGAATCCTTGCGCTTGCTCGGCTTGATCGCGCATTGGACACTCCGGTAGAGCCGATGCCATGAGCAAGACTCTTGCTTGTAGTTCTGCGTCCTTCTTTGCCGCTCGACTCAGCCTGCGTTTGCAAACGCTTCGTGATCTCCCGACATTTCGCAAACAAATCGTATCCTTGGTGACTGCGGAATCGATGCGCAAACGACATGATATTGTCCTTCATTGTACCCGCAGCATACGCGATATGGCGGGTCTTGCTGCGCTTTGGATTGAATACATTGGCATTACTGACGATCAGTTGGATGTCTTCCATGAACTGCTCAAACGAACTGTACTCGCCGTCGTTCAGTTTCTCGCGCATGGCACTTAAATCCATCGGGTTGTCGACGATTAGATAATAGTCCGGGACTTCCTCTGGATCAACTGGGAAGTAAAACGGAGCGTAGATCTTCTGCGAGTTCGCGTAATCCAGCACCTGGCCGAGGAAAATGCGCAACTCGCGCAAAAAGTGTTGCTCACGTTCTCTCTGCTTCTGGAGCTCTTCTGGCGACAAGCCGCTGGCGGCTCTCTTTGGCACAGGCGCCAATGGCAGGATCTCCAGCACCCGGTTCCTCTTCTTTTTCGTTCGCAACGGGTCTGGTGGAGAGGCGAACGCGCTGAAAACCTGCTCAAAGTGCTCTTTTCGGCATTTCGCTGGAACGTCTTTCAGCTGGAACACAATACTAGATTTCACAACGGTCACGTCGTGTTGAAACAGATCGAGCAGTCCGACCGGGAGGTTCCCACTCGAGGACGACGTGCACGCCAGAAACAAAACCGGGAGGTTCGATTTGATCTGCATGTTCATCAACATCATCTTCAGCGCGACATGCATGGACTCGCTTGTGTTTTCCCACCACATCTCTGCGTGAGGCAAGTACAGCACGCACGGGAGGCACTTTTGCGCTTCATTCAACCGGTAAATTAGCGCTTCTTCCGGGTGGTGAGCATTCGGGTCTGCAACTAAAGACGGGTAGTCCAGCGAGAAGTGGGTCAGACCTTCCAGCGCATGCAGGAGTCCCGCACCCACATATTCTTGACCCATCCCAGGACTCCCAGTAATCAGAACCCGAGGGAACCCGACGTGGAGTGGCATTCCGCGCATCATTTGGGACTTCTCCTTCAGACGAAGTCGATGCTTGCTCGCCTCCAAATGTTGAGGACCCGTGACGGCACAGTCTGGGCAAAACCAAGAGTCGCTCTCCGGGTTGCTACTCTCGTTTTCGGAGCGATCTGAGGCAATGCAAGATGCATGGAATGCACCTGGGCAAGAGTCGCAGCAGAGGAGCTCGCCTTCATCTCCGTGGCAAACGTCACAATCGTCATGGTTATCTTTGGCATAAATGTCGTGGTCGTCGTCGTCGTCATCATCCGAGCTTTCGCCAACCGTGGTACTACCGTTTCCGTTACGGCTATCATCAATTGCTTTTCGGTCGAGAGGAAACAGCGGGAAGCGGCGAGCGATGTTCCCCAATACGAGGTCCAAACTCGCAGCCAAAAGAATCTTGACTGGCCGAGGTAATGGAGCGGCAAAGCTACTGACAGTGCGGTGCGATGCGGGAGTGATTTTCTTCATTGCTTTCAAGAAGTCGCCGCGGGATATGACAACCTTCTCCAAGTTGATCAGCAGTTTATCCTGACTTCCGTACACTTGCGGATACGTTCGTCGCAGCGAGCACAGAGCAGCCTCCGCACAAAGAGCCTTGATATCCGCGCCACAGTACCCAACCGTATGCTCCGCGATCTCCTTGACAAAACTCTCCGTTAAAGTCGGTCTCCACTTTTTCGAGTGGATCCCAAGCATCTTCTGGCGCTCTCGAACATTAGGAAGCTTGAATCCGAGTTCTCTGTCGAAGCGTCCTGGACGCCGCAGTGCTGGATCAATTGAATCCAAGCGATTCGTCGCGCCAATCACGACAACACGTCCGCGCGAGTCCATGCCATCCATGAGCGCCAGCAAAGTGGAAACGATCGAGGCGTGGATTTGATCTTGCTTGGCACTGCGCACCGGAGCAAGACCATCAATCTCGTCGAAGAAAATGATCGAGGGTTGGTTGCGCTTGGCCTCTTCGAACAGTAACCGCAACTGACGCTCTGCTTCTCCAACCCACTTGCTCAAGCAATCAGCACCCTTTCGCATATAAAATGTGACTTGGCGGCGCGGTTTTTCGTCCGCACTCTCCCCACTTTTCACGGAGACTGGCAGTTTATCGTCAACCTCCGAGCAGGAGTTCGCCAGCGCTCGCGCCAAAAGCGTCTTGCCTGTACCAGGTGGACCATAAAACAGAACACCAGACGGAGGATTGACGTTGTATTTCTCGTAAAACTCGGGGTACAGAAGCGGCAGCATGACCATCTCCTTCAAAGCCTCGATGTGCTTCTCCAACCCGCCGACACTCGCCCACGTGATACTCCGATCCACTTCCACAGGCGTGATGTCAGCTCTAGCACTCTTCCCGCTGCGTTGCCGCTTTGATCCTGCTTTCCCAGGACTACTCCGTCGCATACCACCATCAGAATCGTCATCGTATTTGTACATGTCTGACGAGGATGAGGACGACGAAGACGATGAGTCGGAACGACTCCGATGAGGACGTCGTCGATCCCTTTCACTTCTCCGGCTCCTCCTGGAAGACGATTTCGCCGGAAACACAAAGCGGTGGCGAGTGCTGCTGCTCGGCTTTCTACCCACGTTAGCACCTCGACTTGCTCGACGCTTTGCGTAATCAGAATACGCAGCAAAATTTGGATCCTTTGGAGGAGTCTCTGGCTCGACTCGTTGCACTTTCGATCGATCACGAAGAGAGTAGCGGCGCTCCGTATCGCTGACAATGAACGACGATGCCCTCTCCCGTCGAGTTCTGGATGATCTGGTATTTGCGTCTACTTTAGTTTTCACTGACGCGTCATACGATGCATCTCGACTCAATCGAGAGCTTGCTCTTTGTCGTAAAGAGTATCGTCTCCCGTCATTCTCCTCGTCCTCCTCGTCAACGTCTTCTTCCGTTTGCTCATCCTTCGGCTGCTCTCTATCGTCATTTTCCGACTCGTTGTCAGCATCCACTTCTTCATCCTCGCCGTCTTCCTCCTCCTGCTCTTCGTCGTCTTCCTCTCCGTCATCCTCTTCCTCGACTTCAGCATCATCACCATTGGAATGCGACGACGTCGCTTTTGACTGCACGGGGGATAAAGAGCTCCGTGTCCCTACATCACTCTCTCGGGATCGCAATGAGTACCGCGTTGCCCTGTCATGACGGGGCTGTCCTGCCTGTTGAGCCAGTGCTTGCGCTCGTTCCTGTGCTTCAATCTGTCGATTTATCGCTTCGATATCAGACTCGTCCGACATATCATAGTTCTCCTGCACTTCGACGTCGTCATCGTCTTCCTCCTCTTCGCGCAAGCGCCTCTTCTTCTCGTTGCTGGAGCGCACCCGTCGCTTTCGGCGCGAGTCGGCACTGCTGCGTCGGCGGCGGCGCTTTTTCGTGGACGCTCGTCGTTCCGGAGTGTGGTCGTACATCATCGGATCGAACACTTCGTCGTACAGATTCTGATCAAACCGGTCGGGTTTTGAGCGACGCTCTCGGAACTCATAGCGTTTGCCACTCCGCCCATTCACTTGTTCCAGTATAGACTGCCCACCGTCGTCTTCCTCGGCCGTGTCGTCTTCATTATCATGGGGACCGCGACGATGATGGTGCTCCTCCGCCGCTGCAAGCTGACGCTACCACATTCCATAACAGACACAGAACACTCAGATGTCGGGTATCCAAGCACAAGCACATGTCTATCTACACATCAGCAAAGCGCATCCTCTCGATCCGCCTCACGAACCGGTGCGGAAAGGACGTCGCCAATACCACAACACGTCTGCACTCCATCACCGCCAACGGAAACACACACACACACACACACACACACGCAATATACAGACATCTGCTCGCACCTCTAGTTTCCGAGACGACCGTGCGCGCAGTCGCGACCGCGGCAGCACTCGGTTCTCATGAGACGGAGACGTATCTGAACACCAATCCAAGGCAACAATGAGAACGAGACCATTCGCTTCAATAGATAAATACACAGCAGCAGTATCACCACAACCACTACTACCACCTTATCGAGTCCATAGAATGCATACAAAAAGAGCACGCACCGCTGGCCGTCGAGCCCACTTCCTCCAAGATACTCATGTCCCTTTCAATCGCTCCTTCTGCAATGCTGCTGCGGTTTCCTCTGTTCATCGCACCTCCAAAGTTTGGCGCCAACCACCGCAATATACACTCTCCGAGGTTCCTGCACTCACTGTCGGTTGTCTCTAGCAGATTCTGCAGATACATGGGTTTCTGCAGGTCGGTGGTGGAAGGAGTGATTGTGTGTGTGACATATATGCAATTTCAAAGGGTCATGCAACTGCATGTGTGTTTCTCGTGCTGTTTCAAAACGAGAACCGTCTGACTATACATTCGATGCAGCGTGATGAAGAATCGACTGTATGCTAGTGTAATGCACTTCTGTTCCTCTGAACTTGATTATCAATACAGACGATGATGCTATTGCGCAAAAGCATGTTTGGAGAAGCGGGTCAAACGATGAGTTTGTTCTTCATTTCGAGATAACATTGAAGCAAAAGCTGGGAACGAAGCGAGAAAGAAGAGAAGATGCCGATTGTACGTGACCTTTGTGGATGTGTGGTAGCTGTCGCCATGCAGCCCGGTGCAGTCGATACACACGTACACATCTGTGTGTGTGTGTGTATGCGCTTGCAGCCATGGCTCCATCGCAGCCGCTGCAGTGGCGACGAAATGAAAAGGAGCAGTTGGAGTTTCACCCCTGTTGGAAATGCGAGGGAATGCTCATGCTCTCTATGTGCTCCTCCTCCTCCTTTCTTTTTTTCTCCCTACGATACGCAGGTGTATGCGCTTGTGTCGCGTGAGAAGACGGTGCTGGCCGAGTACACGGCGTCGTCGGGCAATTTCCCAACTGTCACACGTGTGCTGCTCGCGAAGATCCCGAGCACCGATGGCCGCATGTCCTACGTTTACGACAAGTACGTGCTTTTGTCCGTTGATACGGCGATGGCGCGAACCATGGTGGCGAAGCGATGAGCTAGATGATCGCTAAGCTGTGTGCGTCTTTGTGCGGGTCTTTCGTAGACACATTTTCCATTACATCGTGGAAGACCAAGTGATCTATCTGTGCATGACCGACAATGATCTGAAACGCCGCGTGCCATTTATGTTTTTGGAAGACATGAAGGTCCCAAGCTCAAACACATGTTGAAAGGAAGGAGGGAGGGGTGTTGCATGGTGCTGATTATCGCGTGTGTGCTCTTGGAATGAATCTGTAGGCGCGATTCAAAGCAACGTATGGAGATCGCGGTCAAACTGCGATTGCGTTTGCGATGAACGACGAGTTCCAGCACGTGATCCGACGTCAAATGGTGCGCTCGGTGTGCGGAGATGCTATGTGTAGCGCGTTTCTTCGTTTGGTAACCAAATCTGTGTCATTTGCCTGCTGTGGGATCGCCAGGAGTACTACAATGCCAACCCGGACGCCGACTCGCTCACGCGCGTGCAGCAGCAAATCGACGGTGTCAAAGAAGTGATGGTCGAGAACATTGGTACGCGCGCACAAATGCTCCCCAGATGCTGTGATATGCAGCACCCGACACCAACGAAAAGCCGCTTTAACTGGATATCGTGTGTGTGTTTGTCAACGTGAATGCATGTCCATAGAAAAAGTGCTGGAGCGCGGCGAGATCTTCGATCTGCTCGTCGATCGCACAGACAAGTTGAATCGCAATTCGGTCAAGTTCGGACGCTCCGCCACGACGTTGCGCAAGACGATGTGGCGACGAAACGTGAAACTGTGGGTGCTGCTCGTGTTCGTTGGTCTGGTACGTGGCTGCTTGCACTTGCTGCTTGCACTTGCTGCGCATACCCATGTGTTTATGTGCATTTGTGCGCAGTTTGTGATCTATTTAGTCATTTCGATGGCGTGCGGCTTTGACTTCAGCGGCTGTGGCCACAAGAGTGGCGCGTAAATTTCTTTTCCGCATTTGTCGTTTTTTTGCTAATGAATGAGCGTTTAGCTCCGTAAAACCTACTACTATGCAAACGGATTGGATACTTGGGACTAATCGCGGATGCTGCTCCCGTGCTTGCGTCGCTACTGTCGTCTGTCTCCCCTTGCAGTCCGTCAGGTGACCGAAGCGTTCCCAAATAAAATCACCGAGCGAAGCAAGACTTTTTAAGGGTTCAAAGGTGTTCCCTCCCCCCTACTTTCCCTCTGTCAGTCCACCTTTCTATTTATCATTCTATCTGTCAATGGCTTGCTCTACACATGCACCTACCTATCTCTCCCGTTCTCCTTTTCCTCCGCAGGTTGCTCCATGCGTTGCTTGCTTCCTACTCGAGTGCGCTTCAAACTAGTACATCTCGACCTGTCTACGAAGCGTAGTCGAGCGCGCGATCGAAATGGTTTTCCGAAGTCGTTCGCACCGCCTCGTTCCAGTGGTGCACGGTGTTGGCATGGAACGCTTCGGTGATCACTTTATAGATCTCCTCATAGCGCGCCAAGAAATGCACCATCGCGAACTGGCATCCGGTGAACGCCAATGCTTCCTGAGCGACTTGCGTGTGCGGACTTTGGACCGATTTCGCGAGCCGAGAAAAAATCTTGATGTGCAAATTCGAGCTTTGACCCAATGTGTGCAGCGGAGGGCTCGACATGATGACTCGAGCAACCATGCGGATGGCGACCACTTCCTGGGAAGGGTATTTGCTTGGCCAGTTGGCGAGAAGCCGCTGCAGTAAGTCGATCGCGACTTCAGGCATGTACGCGACGAACTGGCCCGCACAACTGATCAGTTCTTCGTCGTCCGAGCCTGCCGGGTCCAGCCAATGCGCTCTCCACAGTGAGATCAAGCTCAGCAAGTAGTTTCGCAAAATCTCCTTCACCTCCGCTTTACTCAACGCCACGCCACCCGCACCTGGGAACCCATTTAGACTCTCGCCAACGTGTTCGATCGCGTATCGCAGCAACTCCGTGAACCCGTGGCCATGGTCGTTCTTGTTGTCCACAATCGCTTGGTTTTTCTCGATCGAGAGCGCGTGCGCCTTCTTGAGTAGCGCTGTCACGTACTGGAGCCGAAGGTACGTCGCGTCAGCAAGGGCACGCGCGATGTGCAGCCGCTTGCTCGGGAAGTTCTTGTGGATCGCGCGCAAAATATCGATGCGCGCACTCGCTGTTCGGAAATCTTCAAAGCGCATGTCGGTCACCAACGTGTGCACAAGTTTCGGCGTGATGAATCGATCGACGGCTTCTTGCTGGGTCTCGTTGCCGCGCTGCGTAAACCGGATGCTCCCCCCCAGGTTGTCTTTAAACAGCGACGCAGCGAGTCCCCGCTTGACAAATTCTTCGTTTGGTTCGTCGGTATCGGTCCCTGTGTCGTCGCCAAAGGCGCTGAAGCCCCGGTTGCGGTGCTCACTCTCTTTCTTCGTGAACAGCGTCTCGAAAATCGTATCGATCACGACATCACGACTCACTCTATAGTTTCCAGACAACAACAACAGTTCGTTAGCTACAACAAAAGCAAGCATCGACCGATATGACACACAAAACCAACAGCGACAAGAGGCAGGCAAGAGCGTACTTTTTCGGGATGCGTTTCTGCTGACTGAACAACGTCAGGCGATCGGGGAACGCACTCGATTGGTCTTCTGGGTACACTTCGTCGTCGCTTCCATAGTCGGAGTCCGAGCCTGCGCTGTCGCTTCGCGGTCGCTGCTGGGGTGCAGACGGTGATGCTGCCGAGTCGTCTGGACTCGGACCGGAAAGATTGAGTTTTAGCGAAAAAGAGCGAGGACCTGCACTCGAACTGGCGCCCGCGCCGGAGGATGCGCCGGAGGCAGTAGTACTCTGTCGCACGCGACCTGGGATTCCACCACCAACGGAGCCTTTCGAGAAGCCCATGGCGCCGATACGCTGCCGCCGAGGTCGCCGTTCCACATTCGGACGTCCAATGGTGCTGGTTTTCTCTTGCGCGCCGCCGGAAATCGGCGCTGCTGTCGATGCAGAACCTAACGATCGCAGCAAGGAGGGTGTCGGAGACTGACTCGAGGATGTTGTTGTTGATGCCGCTGCTGGAGCCTGCGTTCGACGCGGAGGCGGCATGCGCTTCGTCGTACTAAACCCCGTGCCAGTCTCCATGGGGTTACGCGCTGCTGCTGGCACCGACGATCTCTCGGTCACGAATGCAAGCGATCGACCATTCAGAAGCGGAACAGTCGATGCAGACGAACCGCCACTAGCCGCAACCCGGCGTGGACGGTCCGCTGTCTTCGCCGGCGTGCCTGTTGCTACCGCGCTGCCTGTAAACGCTTTACCAGGGACAAACGCGGGGGCCGTGAACGACAGGTTGCTGAATTTCTGCTCCAAATCGTCTTCGCTCATGCTGCGGTCGCGCTGGCGGCGCTCGCGACTCGCACGCAGTTTCGACGGCCGCTTGCGCACCGCCGCTGTAGCAGACGCACCACCTGCATTCGCATTACTACTACCGGCAGTGCTGCTTGCTGGTGCTGTTGGCGACGCTGTCGCTGTGGACGAGGAGAACGTAGTAGTGGTGGTGATGGAGACACCAGCGACTGCTCCGGTCGATGAACCTGTGCGCTTGAGCGCCACTTTGGGCTTCGTCTTGCTCTTGGCGCCGCTCTCTGTCTGCGCGCCTGCTCCCTTTGGCTTCCTGTGCATGATCTCTTTCGCCGCACCTGCTTGCTGTGCACGGAGAGGCAATCACTGCATCCAGGACGCGTCTGCAGGACGGATGGTATTAATGATAACACTGATGACCGAAAAAGTCGCTGAGAGGCAAACCGACACCCGCCACGGATTTTATATTCTACAAGAAATGTCGTGAGAGTGAGTGCTCGCTTATTTCCGAAAATGAACAAAGTACGCAGACCCGTATGTCC
Source organism: Globisporangium heterothallicum (assembly GCA_023334155.1). Classification (NCBI taxonomy): domain Eukaryota; phylum Oomycota; class Peronosporomycetes; order Pythiales; family Pythiaceae; genus Globisporangium; species Globisporangium heterothallicum. The sequence goes on from JAASGH010000093.1 coordinate 32,666, forward strand.
GGTTGAACAAACCACGAAAGAGTATAATCTCGCTTACTTCCGACAGAAACTCGAAAGATCAGGAATATTTGGCACATATCGACTGTGAAACTGCCAAAATAGTCACCCAACCTAGTACGTTCGCGCTAATTTCCAAATGCAAAACTCAGAATTTGCTGCAAACTTAAGGAATGCTTCCTACATTCTTGAAGATAAACATTTTTTGCCGATTCCGATCGAGATTTTGGCGGTTTTCTGCACAGACTTTATCCAATTCGGCATTTCGGTTTACTACGTTGTGTTCACTTTCTGTGATAGGGTTACAGAGTATGAAACAGTCATCGTTAGAAACAGCAGATAGCCAATCATGGATTTTACATCCTTTTTAGCCCAATCGCACCACTTGAAAGAGACACCCGAATGGACCCAAACTCCACAATTTGATGGGTGGTGTGTGTTTGGTGGTTTGGAGAATGAAACAGCAAGTCGTCTTTCTGTGAGTCGGAGCAGGTCATTATTGCGAGGGGGTGGAAAGTGCTTCCAAGTCGAAGCGACACGAACAGGTTTCTTCCATTTGGACGACGACGACGACGACGACGATGATCGAGCTCGAGTATGAGCAGCTGCTGCCGCGCACGATGGCGTTCGCACCCGTCGAGCGCGTACGGCAGACGCTGAGGATCCGCAACCGCTGCTCCGAGACGCACGCGCTGTTCAAGATCCAGTGCACGTCGTCGAAAAAGTTCCGCGTGCGACCTGCGTTTGCTCCATTGCCTCCGCAGACATGCACCCCGGTTCGCATCCGCCTTGCTCCCCAGGTGTCTAGTGTTGATAGTACTGCTGTGTGCACCGCAATCGTGTTCTGCTGTGCTGATATCCCATGCGTGCTGCACGCGTTGCTCGTCGTCTAGGAAAGAGAGCCGAGCGAGTGCAAATTCCTGGTGGTCGTGCGGCAGATGCCGAAGCTCTCAGATGCATGGGAAACCGCAACCAATAACGAGCCGGATCTGAAAGCGCTGTGGAGACTCGCTGAGAACCAAGACTGCGAGTCGCTGCTGTTTTCCGAGACCATTGACGTGAAGATCGGAGAGCTCTCGAGTGGGGAAGCTCCCTCCTGTGGTGTTCGTGGTAGAAGCAGCGAGCGAAGTCCAAACTCGAAAGCGCCGACCAAGTGCGACATCCCCGAGATGTCGATCATCGGCGCAGAATGCAGCAGTCTCCTACCCTCAGCTACGTCTGCAAGTGCTCCTCCTCCTCGTCCTCCTCCTGATGCCATGAGCACGGAACAACAGGCGCAGATCGTGCACTTGCTCATGAAGAACCAGAGCGCACACATAGAAAACAGACTCACACCTCATGAAACGCACCGATTGCGGATCCTCAGGACGTCGCATTCCTCCGAGCAGTGGCGACTGTGGGAGATTTATGCGTCTCGAATGCGCGTGCTACTCCGTGAACAGAAGCGGAGACGACTGCAAAGTGTAGCGTCCTGACACGAGATGACGATCAGCTGACCGGGATAGTTTTGCTCAACAACATGGAAGCACTTCTCATTCTGCTATCGAAACCTGGATTCTCGACCAACAACTACTACAAAATGTTCTAGTTTGGATTCTTAAATAATGTGAACCTCACTATTCTTCTCTACCGTTCGCGACGTGAGCTCGCTGACTCTCTCTCTATGTGTGTGTGTGTGTGTTTTGCTTCTGCTGCTTCTTGCACTCCGATCTCTTCCCCTGCAGCACTACAACTATTGCTTGTAGAGATAGAGCAGGTCGACCTGGCGATTCGCGTGACCGCCGACACCTTTGTTGGCATTCTCGTCGTCGTCTTCGTCATCGGAAGGCATCTCGATGATCGGGAACTCCTCTTCTTCCGTGAAGAAAGGTTGCTGTTCCTGCGGGACGACTTCGTCTTCCTCCGGGTGACCACCGCGGATCGACGCAAGGATGTCGCTCGTGGGACGCAGGATCCGATCCGACGGCAGCCACACACGACTGGAGCGATCGTACCCAGAGTACGCCGAGTTCAAATCGGTGACCATGGTGTATCGATCTTCGTCCACCGATCCGTCAGAGACAACGGAGCGCGACTTGTGTAACCTGCCATGCTGCTGCTGCTGCTGCTGCTGCTGCTGGGGATTGTCGCGCGACGAGCTGCTGTCGGTGTCGTTCGTCTCTTGCATACTGATCCGCTCCAGTTCCTGCGACGCGACCCACGCCGAGCTCATATTATTCGTGGTGACGACGCACTCCGTGCAGAAATCCATCTTGATCGGGTTGAACACGCCGTGATCAAACACGTACAGCTTCTTCGTGATCCGACACCGGCCACACACCACGGATGCGCACAACTCGCATGGCGCCTTCCCGAAGAAGCGCAGTTGCCGTCGACACACACCGCACGCAGATTTCTCCTCCTGCGGCACGCTTGCGGAGCGCATGAACGCCGTAATGGTGTTCTTTCGGGATCGGGTCGGCGGCTCGCGATGGATCGGCGCCTTCGTGCGCAACGAGAACGCCAGTTTCTTCATCATCGCGCACTGCACACTGCTGGAACACGTCAAGATCGACTCGATCGCGATCGCCAGCGCTGGTCGTTCCCGAGTGCCGCCTTGCGGGTTCGTGTTGCCCACATAGAAAATCTCGACTCCATTCTGACGATGTTGGCGGTACAGGTAGCACGACGACACTTGGCCACGAATGATATTCGTATCCTTGGTGAATTCTGGCGCGGACGGGAGTGAGATCGAGTGCACCAAGTGGTACCCGATTTTCTCACCGTCGCTCGCCGTGGTGATCCCTGTTGACTCCAGATACACGTAATCTCGGTGGCGCGACAGCGCTTCGTGGTTGTGCAGCACCCACTTGATACTCATCGTTCGGAACGGGTCGCTCGGCACCGGCGCGATCAACGTCGCCAAGACGCGGTTGTCCACGAGGTCGCCCTCGGCGTAGGCGTTCTCGATCTGCATCGCCTCGGTGCTCAAGTTCACGACACCGTGCAGCACATCCTCTAACGCCCCCGGGACACCACCAACCGCGAGCAAGTCCGGCACTTGACCAGCACCGCACTTGCCTATTCTCCGGTAGCACGTCATGTGGTTCTTCTCCTTGACCAGTTTCCACCGACTGCGGTTCACGCGACCGCCTTCCTCCGTGCGGTACTTGTAGTGCCGCTGCACCATGTCTTCCACGCGCGCATCGGCGACTTTCTTGCAGCGCTCGTAGTATTCTTTGGTGTTGCCGCTTCCCGTCGCGCTGGTCATGGATTTCCCCGACCGCGTCGACGATTTCCCCGATTTAAACGACGAGTTCGTGTTGTGTTGAGGGTCGTCGGCGCTGCTGCTGTCGCGACTGCTGCTGTGGTTGCTGCTGTGGTTGCTGCTGTGGTTGCTGCGGTTGCTGCGGTGCTGGTTCGGGTCCTGCGACGCCGTGAGCGTGCGCTTCCGCGTGGTCGTGGTGGTCATCTCGAATAACCTCCCCCCTCGTGTCGTTTTCTATCTCTGTGCGCGTACGTATCCTGCTCTGTCCGTTTGCCGTCGTCTTCGTCGCGTTTCGTCCTTCCACACTTCAGTTATCAAATCGATACGGACAAAGAGGGAGCGCCAGCGTAAGGTATAATGCTCGACACCCACACACACACCACACACCAGTCAGACAAACAGACACAGATGGAACGAAAGCAAGCGGCACCGGATATGGATGGGGATAGGATGCAGCGATCTCGCGAATGCACACACAGAGAGCTCGCTCGCTGGCTGGTGCTGTATGGAGAAATAAACGCGCAGCCTCTGCCGTTGGATGGAGTAATGGGGTTGTAGGGCGGGAGACTTCTTCTTCTTTCTCTCCTGTCTTCCTTCTTGCCCTAAAAAAAAAGACTGCACCAAACTGTCACGTCTACGCGACACGACAACAAACGCCTTAAAAATGCCACCTGCTTTTACGGAGCTCCATGTCCTGATTGTGAACCGAATCGAGAGGTTTGTGGTCGCTTCCCCTCGATTGGATCCCCTTTGGCTATCACTATTGTTTCCAAACCGGGATGCTCGAGTGCAATTTCTTGGTCTTGCTCTTGGAGTGTTTCGAGTGCGAATATCTAATATTGATGACAATTGCATCGGATCGGAACAGAGGGGGAAAAGTGGTTGTCGACAAGTGCGTCTGGAAGTTAGCAACCCGAGTGGCTATTCGAAGGTTATTCGCTGCATGGATGGTTTCTGGCGCAAAGAGGAGCACACAACACCATCCAGCAGCCATCATCAGTGGCACACACAAGACGGTTGTCGCCTTCTTTACATCGGAAACCCTTCCGGTTGACTCCACTTTGTGGTCTTCCACATTAGGAGAAAGCGCCTCTCTGTTTGCCATGCGCAGCAGATAGTGGTTATGCGAGGGTGGATGGCAATCCGAAAGACGCATCGCATCACCACCTGGACGGCACAAAAGCGTGTCGGGAGGAGGTTCGTTTGGTTTACTGCACCTCTCTGAGCAGCTCCGCGTCAGTAGAAATAGAGAGAGAGAGAGAGAGAAAAGGCGAGTGTTTCGTCAGCTCATCTCTCTCTCTCTCTCTCTTTCTCTTTCTATTGGGACGAGGTTGAGGACTGCAGCAGTCGGTATTGCAGCAGACATTCCGTGGCTATTCGATGCAAGCTGGCAAGCGAAAAGAGCGAGCGAGGGAGTGGCATCAGATGTCACGGTCAGGTCAGGTGGACCAGCGTAGAAAAATCGCGATCGGTTGCGGTTCTCTTTGGAGTGGGTTCGCTGCCGATCCTGTCCCTCCATCGACGTACAATGCAATTGAGAGAGAGAGATGTACAGGACCGAGTGCGAACCTGGAAAGCAGTCTGTTAAACGCGAGCACGATTGCAATGAAGGTCCAGAAGGAGAAAAAAGCACTGGTTGGTGCGCACAGTCGTGGATGCGTGGCTTTCAGATTGGCGAAACGCTGCACGAAATGATCCACGAAGGCAGTTGTGCGTTTGGATAGTGCATGCACACAATGCAACATGCGCAGAAGAGCCAGTGCAAACAGTGGCTCCATGTGCCGCACCAATTGCACGCGATGTACGTTGGATCCCCAATTGAGCGCAGCGACAATGATAGCATCGCTACTCTCGGCTGTCGATCTGGTGCACACCTCCGCTTTCCGTGTAGACTCGAATGCATGTCAAGTAAGCGCAGTGGTTCCTTCAGTGCTTCGCTCAGCGTTTGCTTGTTTCGATCTGCCAGCAACTTTGCAGGGGTTCATCGAGAGCTGAGCATCAAGAGTGAACCCACGAGACTTGGGGGAGTCGGAGAGTGGTCAAGACACCGTTGCATCGGTGTGACGCAAGGCAGTCCGGCAGGCAACCCTCCGATATGCCCGACATTCAGATATTCCATGTACCGCGACGTTCACTGGCGAGGTCGCTCGAACATACCCAGACTGATCGCAGCATTCTGTGATGCATAATAATAGTAGAAGTGCATGCATTTTGCCTGCACAAGTAAAAAGAGGTCGCGAAGCGCATCAAGGTATGCAGTATCTGGGCACACCCGATTGGGCTCCTCCGTCGAACCTGCTGCTTCGAGTGTCGATGCTGTAAGCGATGTCGACGGACACATGGATGGGATGGAACCAGCAGGACAGCGTCTCTAAACAACCAGAGGGGAGGGATCCCGCACAGCTGGTCAACAACGCCGACGGAATAGTGCTGCTGCTGCTGTATATTCATAATCGACTCCGTTTACATATCCGCAGTACAGCAGCACACGTCATCGGGGCTGAGCTGAACACATTCGGTCGATACGTCATTGCGACCTGCAAGTGCTGGATGCAACCGAGCACGCTCAGCCAAGACTGAGATCCTGCGCAGACTCAAGCGCAAGATGTTGCTTCAATTCTAGACTTGCGAGCGCGCAAACAACTGATTCGAGACCAATAGGAGCGCGCTAACGTCTGCACACTCGCTGCTCACTGCTCACTGCACGCTGGTGTTGCGCCATCTGCGTCCAAGTCTGATAGAAAGCAGTCTCGCCTGCGAATCCATCCGGAAAATACCTACATGGGTACGCAACAACTCGTGTTAGCTCTTGCATATCTCCACGCAAACTTTGCGTTTCTCACCCACCCAAGTGTGTAACCTTTTGGGTTGCACTGGTCATTTCCAATCTTGAGTGAGGGGGAGAAACGGGACGCTGGACTGCAAAACGTCACTTCCGTGAACCGGATCTCTTGGTGGAGGACGTGTCACAATCTCAAGACACGATGCGTCGTGTTTGACGTTCGCATAGGAGCTGTGTGGAAACTGGTAGGAGCGACGTCGACTTTTGCTTCGAAGCTGCCACGAGCTGCCACACGAGCGAAAAAAGCGAATGCACAGTGGGTACGTAACCCCGATGTTGCACAGAGAAGTGGCCAATGTAAAAGTGTGTCACCGAGTTGTTGCGCAGAAAGCAGCAGAATCAAAGGTACCGTAACCTCCCATCTTGAGGATGCCGATCCCTTCCTTCCCAGTGAGACCTCATGCAGTGCCCGATTGTCGACCAAGTCCCTGCACACGAAAGCACCCACCCCAAGTCGGTTCCTTCGTGGCGTCGTCGTCGTGCGCACATTATCTTCCCCCGTGCACCAAAACAAGCACAAGACAAGAGCAGACCTCCTCATCCTATCTGTGTGTGTCTTTGTGTCTGTCTGAGGGAGGGGATACAGAACAGATCGGTGCGGCAACATCCAAACGGTCCCGTCATCCGTTCAGATCTGCTGATCGCGCGCTCGCTTGCGTGAAGAATCCGCCAGCAGCACATATCCCTCCTGGCTTGCTCCCTTGACTCGCACTACGCTTTCTTATATACAAGCGTAACCACACACGAGGTCTTGCTGGTGTGTGCGTATATTTGCGAGTGCAGCTCCTCGTATTCTTGCGCTGCTGGCATTGAGTGTGCCTGAGTGTGAAGTCGCCACCTACCATGAAGTATCCGCTCCCCAAGAACCTGTTCCCGCCATTAACGCTGACCGACGGCCAGGAAGAGCAATATGAGCGCCTCGCGCACTCGCTCGTGAAGGAGACGATGGCGGACTACGACCATTTCTGGATCCACGACAAGCGCGTGATCGACACGGCGCGCTGGAAACCCATCAAGCGCCGCGAGAACATCGTCGTGTACAAGGATCGTGCGCGCACGCGCGACTCGAGCGTTGTCACGCGCGGCAGCAGTCGCGGCGCGGCCACACAGTGCGCGAGCGCTCGCGTGCTCACGACCGGCAACGACTTCGACACTGAGGACGACAGCGAGAGCAATCCGTTGGCGCAGACCATGGGGTTCACGTCGTCGGCGTTCTCGATCACCGACCGCAGCCTGCAGCCCGAGACGTCGAATGGTCCCAAGCTGCTCGCCGTGGGCTCGATCCGCGGCTCGTTGGACGACGTCATGTACGGCATCGCGTCCCCGAACGCAGCGTCGATGCGGCTCAAGACGTCGTATGTCGACGACGAGATCGTCGATGGCGCCGTGCTGTACCAGATGAAAGGTCCGACCCCCGCCGAGCCGTTCCGCTTCCTCGGAGTCAAGTGGATGGTCAAGGAAAACCAGGGTGCCGTGAAGAAGTTCGTGCGGCCGCGCGATTTCGTTGTGCTGGAATACTCGAGCGTGATGCTGCGGCCGAATGGCGACCGCATCGGGTTCCACTTGATGCACTCGATCGAGATCCCGAGCTGCCGCGAACTCCGCGACAAAAACATCTTGCGCGCCAAAGTGTCGTCCTGCTATCTGTACCGCGAACTCTCGAACGGCTTTGTGGATTTGTATATGACGGCGAAAGTGGAGCCGCGCGGGAAAGTGTTGGAGTCGATGGCGATCCGCGCTGCGGCGACGGCGTTGAGTAGCTGCTGGAAATCGGTCTCGTGCGCGCAGAGCAAGAAACTGGCGTGGCTGCTCCAGAATGATCAGCATCCAAGCTTCTCGACGGCCACGAGCAACTCCCGAGGCAGCAGTCGCACGTACCCCACGTCGGGGTCGTCGGCGCGCGATGGGTTCCCCGATACTCGGATGAGTCTCGCGAAGAAAGGATGTGGGGTGTGCAGTCGCTCGTTTGGCGCGTTCTCGAAGTCATCGACGTGTCAGCTTTGCTACGAGCAAATGTGCTATCGGTGCCGCGTGTACAAGAAGCTGAGCTCCGAGACTCTCGACACGATGATCACGAAGACCGCCATGGTGTTTTGCAAGCGGTGCATCGCGAGCGTCAGCGACGAAAGCGCGTCCGATATCGCGAAGCAGGAGATCTGGGACGGACGCTACCGATCCCGAACACGGGCGTCCTCGGCGACCACGCACGCAACGGGGAGCTCCTACGCAAACCCGAGTCTGTACGAAGGCATGTACGACCCCCGCGCCTCCGAGCGAAGTACGTACTCGTCGATCTTCGATGAGCGAGACGAAGACGATGCCAAGAGCATCGGTCGCGTGTCAAGCGTTAGTCGGGTCAGCAGTCGCGCACGAGGGATGTCGTCGCCGCGTGCACCCCGACGCTCGAGCGTGAAGCAAATTTCGTGGCGACTGAGTGGGCAAGTTTCGCTAGAGACAGTAGCAACGGACGCGCTTTCCCTCGCGGAGCTTGACCCATCGGACCACGAAGACCGAGAACGCGACGACCAACCGATTCTGCTGATCGAGCCGGCGACCTGTGTCAATCTCCGCGCAATGGACTACGTCGTGCCTCCACAGGAAGAGGACGACGACCTCGAGTCGATCACGACGTCGTCCGTGTACCAAGACTCGGACGACGGACGCATCAGCTACAGCTCGTCGATTGCCCTCATGGATGCAGATGATCATGAGTTTGAACCCCACACAGGGTTCCATCCGGATCTCGAAGAGTTTCGCGTGGACGAAGAAGGAGAAGAAGAAGAGGACGAAGAAATCGTCATTGTCAACAGCAACAAGAGCACCCAGGAGCGGATCTCCGAGGTGCACGCGCTTGTGAAGGCGCAGTCCGCGATCTACGAAACCGAGTCGACTGCTTCCTCCTTCAATGATGACGACGTTGCATCGTACCAGAGCCACAGAAAGCAATCGTACCAGATGCAGCTCTGGATGCAGATGAATGACCTGCGCGATGCTGCGGAAAACACCTACCAGGTCACGAAGCGCAACACGGAGACTTTGCTTCAACAGGGCACCTTGGGTAGCGACAAGGCGCGGAATCTGCGCTCGTACTCGCAGCCGTTCCAGTTTGGTGTCGTGGGACTTCGTCCCGGGAGAGCGATGACCGTGACGGCTCCCAAGAAGGCACCTTAGTAGAGTAGGAGGGGAGACGCAGTATCAAGTGTGGTCGTGGCATGTCGGAGAAGATGACCAAGAAGCAGCCACCTCACTGCCGTAGACTCAGGGCAGACAGGTATTTATGTGTGTGAAAATAAGGAATGTGATTTTTGTCGTGGGCTCCCTGTCAAGAACAACAGGGTTGAGAGTTGCTCTTCTTCCTCGTTCCGGCTCCTTGCTCGGTTTGGTGGCCAGGTGTTGAAGCGATTGCCGCTCGGCATGGCTTTGCTCAGACCACAAAGCATTCGTATCGACCTCTTCCGATATACCACTGCTGCATCGTCTTGAAGCGCCATCCATCCGGTGCTGTGCACGAGATGTGAACGGAATCGCGGGAAGGAATTCAGGAGTCGGTGGGGGAACCTGCACGTAGGTGTTTCACACTCGGGGCGAAGGAAGGGGAGAGAGGTTGAGAAGAGTGTCACCCCATTTGTAGCGTCAGCTGTTGAAGGAGAGCTCCCCACTTGATTGACACGAGTTGGCTCCTCCTCCCCGCTGGCGTTTCCCTCCAGCTGCCTGGTCTGTCAAACGTGCCGCTTCGCAAACTCCTCGACAGCGAATACGTCGCTGCTCTCCATCGCGCTGTGTTAAATCGTTTCGTATCGAGTTCTGTCTGTGTATGCGTGTTCAGCATCGAGTCAGTGGCGTGTATCCTCGTCAACCATGACGCCACACACACACATGCTTGGGATTGATGGACGCCACATGCGGAGACTGCATCTTGCATTCACATGTAATATCGAACATGGAATCTCTTGAGACCACATTGTGGTGACTCGAGTTTTCCACAGAACCTGCAAAAGTGCAGGTCTCGAAAGAGCAGGTCTCGAGAACGCGTCAATCATCTGTTCTACTGTTTCGGACCTCGTGCGTGCTCGCGGTCCAAAGTGTGGATGTTTTTTCTTCCACGCAGTCGTGCAACTCCAGCACGCCGACCAACCTGCCAAACTGACAGATACATGGACACCAAGCGTTTCGCTCGCTGGCATGTGTGGATGCGGTCGGTGGTGCACTGGCGCCAAAATGCACCAGTCAAGCGGTGCACTTGCGCGCCACAGCAAGATGAAGTTCCCGCTGCCGAAGAACGTGTTCCCCGAGGTGAACTTGGATCGCGAGCGTCGCGCCGAGCACACGCGCCTGGCCAAAGTCGTGCTCCATGACGCGATCGACGAGTACGACCAGTACAACGGCTCCCAGCAGCAGCGTCAGCTGAACAAAGCGCAGTGGAAGCCGATCAAGTCGCGCGAGAACGTCACGGTGTACAAGGAGAGGAGCAGCAGGATCCCCGCGCATGGTTCCGAGAAAAAATGGCTCCACAGGAGGCGGCGGATCGCAAGAGTTCACGTCCTCGGGACGCAGCGACGCGATCTTCTCGACCACGCGCTCCCAGTCCTCGCGTTCGGATTCCTCCTCGTCCGCGTCAAACAGCATTGGACGCACAGGTGTCAGCGCGAACCCAAGTGACCGCTCGATGCCCAAGCTGCTCGCGGTCGGCACTGTTGTCGGCACAATGGAAGACATGATCTACGGCATGGCGTCTCCGAATCGCGCGCAAGCCATCATGAAGAACGTGTACACTCGGGCGGAGATCGTCGACACGCGCGTGCTCTACGAGATGAAAGGCTCGACTCCAGAAGACCCATTGCGTTTCCTTAGAGTCAAATGGCTCGTGAAAGGTCATTCGAGTGGCATCGGCACGCTTGTGCGACCACGCTCCTCGCGATCGAAGCGTCCGATGACAACACCAAGCTGCTCAGCTGTCGTGGCGTTCATGCGATCTCCATCGCGGACCATCCTGAGCACACTTCGGATCTGAGTCGAAAGAAGACCCTCGAGGCGGAAAAGCGATACAAAGACGAAGCGCTTGAGCTGGAGCGCAATCACGCCGGATGGACCTCTCACAGCACGACCAGCAGCAGTGTTAGCAGTGCTAGTTACTCTCCGCGGACAACCGCAATGCCGCAAGACTACGACGAGCGGGGACTCTACGAGCGAATCGCGCGGTTAAACCAAACGGCCGAGAGCGTGTATCAATTCGCAAAGCAGACGACGACGATGATGGGTTCCTCGAGCGCTGCTTCTGGGTTATCCTACCATGGTGCAAAGTCGCTATTGATGACGAGAATCGCAGCGGAAGACGAACTCGACTGAGCGAGTGTCTACTTTGTGTGTGTTGGTAGATTCGAGGGAGAAACCTGGCCATCATCGTGTGTGTGGACAGGAGTATTTATTCTGTAAATGCGCGTTGAGGAGTTCTGTTGTGTTTTTTGTGTGCATTGGGATCTTTGTTCCACGCGCGACTTTTTTGCCGGACGAAAGTGCGTATGCATTTGCTGACGCAGTTTGCATTGCCACGCGACTCGAGCGCCATCCTCGCGGCCACTCGCCTCCCAGTATTGCCTGTCCAGTCTGGAGATGTGAGTCAGTTGAAAAGCGCTGCAGGTCGTTTGATAGGTTCGTGGGCACTGGATGGTTGAAGTTAACTGGAGTGTACAAATCCTTTGATGGCTGCTGTCATATGCGCGACTTGTCGTTCGCTCAGCTGCGTCTTTCCAAATTTGTGGTCGTTTGCCTCGTTTTCGCAAGTCCTGTAGCTGGATCTCCATACGGTAATATATAGGTGCATCCATTTTTTCCCCTCCCTTTCTTTTCAGTTTGAGAAGTGGAAAAGCCTGTTCTTCATGCTTCTCTTTCTGTGCTTTTTCCCTCTTTGCATGCACCACACACACGCGGTGCATGATGCCATGCGTGCCTGCTCCTTCCCGCAGGCTGCGTCACGATGGCGATCTACAGGAGTGAGGGGACATGCGTCCGTTGAGGAGATGCTCCTTGCTGCTGATGCGGGGCAACGCTTTCTTTCCATCGTGCGGTTTGCGCGGCAAGAGTGCGAGTGGCAGTGTTTGCATTTCAGTGCGACTCGTGCGCTGCAGAGCTCGACTGATGCTTTATCTCGACTTTGAATGGGGGAAAGATATCGTCCTTAATGCTACCATAGACTTTCTATTCGAGATGGGTTTAGATATTGTATCCAAAGTTGTTTGAGGGAAACTCGGGTCAGGAGCTGGAAGGAAAAGATCCAAAATATAAAAAAGATATCTTTTGTGACCTCTTTGCCTTTCTGCACCGAGCGCGGCCATTTTATGCACAGTACTGGGCATGAAACGGTGTGATTATGGGTCACGAAGCGGCATGTCTCTGCCCCGTTTGCAAATCACCCTCAACAAGATCATTCACTCACTCACTCACTCACTCACTCGCTTCTCTCTCCCGCAATGTGTGTTTTGCTTTTTTTCGAGGATCATTCGAGAAGTCACATCGTGATGGCATGCTTTTTTAATGTTGTCAGTATGTGTAGGGTTCGTTGGTGCCCTGCCTTGCGCCATTGACAAAGTGAAGTAGTCTGCAGTGTATGAGACAGCGAGGAGAAACAACGACTAGACAGAGCATCGATCGAGGGTTCGCAGGCGGCGCCAGCTGCTGGGAAGGACGTTGGGAGACACGCTGGCATCCAGTCCAGGCAGCCATTGTGAGGATACGGTACAGAAAGTTCGCTTCAAAGTCGGCGGCAGTGACCATCGGTCGCGAAGCGCTCTGTCTTGCCTCATTGTCCAATTTTCCACGTCCAGGGGTGTCGAGCTATTTGTGCTAAAGCAGTGATGAAGTTCCCCCTAGCGTCGAAAGTGTTTCCAGACGTCCGTCTGACGTCCGATGAATGCATCGAGTACGAGCAGCTCGCGCACTTTGTGCTCGAAGAAGCGATGGACGAGTTCGAGCATTTCAACCACCAGCAGCGACGCCACCTCGGTGCGTCCCAGTGGAAGGCGATCAAGAGTCAAGAGAACGTCACGGTGTATCGAGAGCGGGGAACCCGGAGAGGATCCAGCGGCTTGGCGTCCTTGAATGGCTCAAGGATCACGACCTCAGCCTCCACGTCGTCGTCCCAGGTGTACGACTTCATGTCCTCGGGTCGCGGCAACGTGACCCTCACGCTCACCCCGCTATCCTCATCGCAAGTGTCCAGGTCGTCGTCGGTGTCGACAACCTATTCGATCGCTTCGGGAGTGGCCGAAGCCAGTGAGCGACTGCTGCCCAAATTGGTCGCGGTCGGCACCGTTCCCGGCACGATTGAAGACATGGTGTACGGGATGGCGTCCCCGAAAGCGGGACTCGCGATGGTCAAGGCGGCGTACACGAAGGACGAAGTCGTGGACACGGAGGTGCTCTATGAGATGCAGGGTCCGACGCCGGAGCACCCGCTGCGGTTCGTGGGCTTGAAGTGGCTCGTGAAAGGCCACTCCAGCGGCATCAGCGCGTTAGTTCGTCCCCGCGATTTCGTGTACTTGGAGAACTCGGGTATCCAGACGCGTCCCGATGGCTCACGCATGGGGTACGTCGTGATGCACTCGGTGGAGCTCCCCGAGTGCCGCGAGCTTGCAGAGCACTCGATTGTTCGCGGGCGATTCTCGCTGTGTTTCCTGTTCCGCCAGCTCCGGAACGGCACGGTCGACGTGTTCATGAAAAGCTTTGTCGACCTGAGCGGCAACCTTGGCGACTCGGTCGCGATCCGGACGAGCACGAAGATCCTCATCAGTTTTTCAAAAGCGATCATCTGTGCGCAGAACAAGAAGATCGCGTGGGCTCTTTTCAAGAAGCGCCACCATATCGCCACCAAGACTGAAGAGGATGACTTTGCTGCTGCTGCTGTGTCGTCGTCTTCAGGTCGCCGCGTGAACTCGTCCATGTGCAGTGTGTGCACCAAGGCGTTCTCCAAGTTCGCCTCGATCTCGTCGTGCCAGTTGTGTGACGTGCTCATGTGCTCGAAATGCCGCGATGAACGCAAGTTGACCATCCTGCCTGTGAACAAGCGAGGAAGAGCCGCGAGGAAGAGCGGGAAGACTGGCAAGGAGGTCGTGCAGGAGACTGTGGTTCTGTGCCGGTCCTGCGTAACGGAATGCATCCATGCGGATGCCACCGACGTCGCTCGGGAAGAGATCTTGAATGGCCAGTACGGTTCCGTACAGGAGTCGGCAACGACAACAACAGTCGCCCTGCGCTCGTCCCCACGCGATGTCTCTTCTCCGCTTTCCGTGCGCGACCTGCTCGCTATTTCCGAAGAAGTACTGTCACTGCCAACGATGAAGTCTGCGCACTACATCGATTTTGGGAAAAACGTGATGCGCGAGCAAGCGTCGCCGGAGAAAGACGAGAGCGCGAAGGGACTGGGCGGTCGAGAGCCACGCACGATCTCGTTTGACACCGTCTCGAGCAGTAATGTCTCGACGGAGGACCTGAGCGACCTCGTGGACTTGCTCGCTTCGGACCCTGCAGCAGCAGCGACAACGACAACAGCGCTCTCGAGTCGCAAGAAGACGCTCGATGTCGACCACGTCAACTTTGATCTGGTCAGCGAGTACGAAGACGACGATGAGGAGGACGATGAGGACGATGTGATTGAATTGGAGCGCGAAGACGGCGAGTGGACCTACAGCGGTCGAGGCGGGTACGCATTAGGACCGATGCCCCCAGTCTCTGGACAAATGTACAACGAACGGGAGTTGTACCAGCGGATCACCGAATTGAACCACGCCGCGGAAAGCGTGTACCAATACACCAAGCGCACCACAGAGACGCTGCTGAGCTCGTCGCGTGCTGGCGTGAGTGCGGCGCCTGGACCGTCCACGTTGACACCGCCAAGAGTGGGCGTTGACGAGGAATTGGACTGACTTGAGCAGACTCGTGTCGGACAGGTAGTAGCATTGCACTAGCATACAGCAGCAAAACCGAGGCAGCCAAGCCTCGAGGCCAAGCGAAACGGCAGCCGAGGCGCACCGTGGATCGACCTTTCTTGCATTTTGTCGAGTATGAGCGTACTGTTAACAATATTTAATGAGTTTTTGAGTTGCATCTCGTGTTTTTCCTGCATCCTCATTCTGTATACTTGCCATCCCTGATGCATTCAACATTGCGATATGCTCTTGCCAACGAGATACGTTTACTGACTCCAACACGACAAAGCACTACGGAAACACACACACACACCTATCCATCTACAGAGCTTCACTTCAACCTTACTCGATGCTCATCCGAGGCATGGGGGACGGCGGCACGATCGATACTCCTGGTGCTGTCGACGCGGTGAGGTTGCACAGTGTTTCCGTGTTCTTCTTGGTGTATTGGTACAGGTTCTCGGCCTGGAAGTGCAGTTGCGCCATGCGTTTCCAGATCGCCTGCTCTTCGGGGGTGCGGCACTGGACGTTGTCCAAGTACTGCTGTCGCGATGTGGGCGAGATCGCCCCCCACTCGCCGCTCACCGCGATCGCTCCTTGATCTTCTTCGTCTTCTTCAAAGTACTCGGGCTCGTCTTCGCTGTCAAAGAAGTACTCGCTCTCGCTCATGGTCGAGGTCTTGGTCGTATCTGCCTGCGAGCTCGCGACCGATTGACTGGCGTCTTTGCTGCGGTGGAGCTTGCCGCTGGCATGGTCCTTGGCATGCGCCAACAGGACCGTGCTCCCAGTTCCCTGTTTAAAGCTAGTGTTGGCGCGATCTTGGGCGTGCGCCAGCAGGATCGAGTTCCCGATATCCTCCGGATTGGAATACAGACTCGCACTTGGTATGGACGACTTCTTGGCTCCTCTCCTAGTATTTGTCGCGGAGGACAACGATTCCGAGGGAAAGGTGGTGGATACACCAGCAGCAGAAGAGGATGCAAACAGCGAGCCAAAACGTCCCGAGAGCACTTCCTGCTGCGCGATCTCGAACGTACTCTGATGGTTCGTGCTCGTGATGCAGCGCTTGCAGATCGTGACGTTCTTGAGCTTGATCTGCTTCACACCCTTTTTCGCGAAGCCCAGCTTCATGGTCACTCGACACCGGGAACACATCGCTGCGTCACACAACTCGCAGCTCGCGACGCGGTTGAACATGGTGAAGTGCTTGCTGCACATGCCGCACGCATGGCTTGTCTCGGTCAAGTGGTGCAGTCGCTGCTCAGCTGGTGTTGCGATTCTTCCCGAGGCGATGCGTCTCTTGTCCTCTTTGTGCTTGACTCGCAACCCCCACGCGAGCTTCTTGCTCTGCGAACACACCACAGCCTTCCAGCAGCACAAAAGTCCATTCGCAGCCGAGAGGATCGCGACCGCGTCGACGATCTTGCCGCTCGCTTCCACGAACCCTTTCATGTACACATCCACGACGCCATCCGACAACTCCTTGAAAATGTAGCACGACGAGATGCGACCACGCACGGCAGCGTTCTTGGGCAAGTCTGGGCACGCTGGGAGACTCACCGAGTGCATGAGGAAGTAGCCAATGCGCTCGCCCGTTCTCGTCGGGTGGTGCATGATCCCCGTGGTCTCGAGCAAGATCAAATCACGCGGCAGCACGAGCGCATTCACGGCCGGTGGGTTGCCCTTGACGAGCCATTTGAGTCCCAAGAACCGATACGGTTCACTCGGCGACGGACCATGGATCTGGGCGAGCACCTGGCCGTCGATCACTTCGTCCTGCGCGTACGACGCCTTGAGCAGCATTAGCGCCGCGTCGGGCGTCGCCAAGCCGTACATGACGTCGTCCAGCGTCCCCGACAGCGTCCCCACCATCAGCAGCTCGGGCAAATGCCAGGCTTCCGCAGGAATGGACTCCACGATCGCCGACGACAGCGCCGACGACGACCGCGAGCTCCTCGACAGAGAGGATGCAGCAGAATGGTGGTGGTCGCTGGCGCTGCGCGTGCCGTCGTCACAGGTGGAGGAGCGTCCCGAGGAGGCGAGTCCCCTGTGGATGTTGGCGTCCCGCGAGTCGAACGCGCGGTCCTTGTACACTGCGATGTTCTCGCGGGACTTGACCGCTTTCCAGCGCGCTTTGCTCACCTGGCGGCGCTGGTCGTGGTTGTACACGTCGTAGTCGGCGAGTGTATCCTGGATCAACCCGTGCGCCAATTGCTCGTACCGGGTGCGCTCGTGCGGGGTCAGCGTCAATTGTGGAAACATTGGTCCAGCTGTCGGGAACTTCATGCTTGTCTGTGCGGGGAAGAGCGACTAGTATCGATAGACGTGTAGACGGGGGAGGGAGGGAGATCTCCAATATCTTCGCCAGGATATCAGTAAATGGCGGGTGGCAGGCACCGGATACGCCGCGATTAAGCGAGTGACGGACGGACTGCAGCTCTTCGCGTGGCGATTACGAGAGTGCGGGAGGGAAAAAAAGGGGAAGCGAGCGGAAGCTTCTGGGTTCGGGTTCGGGTGGCGTGCGCATTTGACAGCCAACGGAGCAGAGACCGTGCGGAGAAGAAGAGTGAATGCCATCGTGATGGGCGAGCTCCGATCTTCCCGAACGCCATTGGTATCTGACTGCACTGACTAACACGATACTCTAGCTAAACTGGTAAATGATGGAAAGGATCCGCTGCACCTTCAAGCTCAACGCGTTTCACACCTGCAGACCAGCACGCATGCGTTGGAGCGAGCGTGGGTTGTGATTTCCTACATGCGTGGAGCATGCGCAATAAGGCGCACGCATGAGTTGGAGGCGGGACGACGACATTCGACGCATGTGGAGATCCCTCCTCCCCTGTATTTACACTTTGCAGCGTATTATATTAGAGGTTCTATATTTTCCAGCTCCGAGTGTGGTGTGGGCACGTCGAGAGTGTGGTACACTCGCTCACGCACCCTCAACGTTTGCCAGTGACGCCAGCTTTTCACACACTGATCCTCCCTGCGCGTATGGAACTTGTCGTGCTCTTCGCGTTTGCGGCTTGCTCCAGTGTAGAAAGTGACAGCGACTCGCCGACATGTGCACGCGCTGTGTTTGTCTGCGATGCACACGGGTGCGATGACTCTGTGACCTTCTACTGTATCACACACTCGCTTACTCACTCTTGCCATTGTCGAGTCTTCGGATTCTGTAGAGGGCATGCTCCATCTGTTGGAATCACCATTCCGGTATAGGGCTATCTCATGGCTCTGAAAAAATCAAAACTGTCGACACCAATCATCGGACATCGTACCGCGGTGGAAAAAGAGTCAACAGTCGTCGACGGAGAGTCGCTCCAAATATCCTCGGGAGTCTCCGCGGTCAGAAACAGAGGAAGCGGTCATCTCCATTTGCACCGCGGGACAACAGGCGTTTGTGCGCTCCGCTCCAAATGGCCAAGAGCTTCGCCCCCTCACGACGTCGTCGAGCACACTCCAGCAGCGTCGTGTTTTGCTTTAATCGCGTCGTGGCGCACATGGAGACTGAAAAAAGAGGGGATGCGCTGGACACTCCAATGCGGTCGCATCTCCAGGTGGAAACGAACGAAATGGTTTTACGAACCCATTCGTGAAGACCGCATCATCATCGTCATCATCTTGCAGTGCGTCAGCACGCTCGAGGAATGATACGCAAAGACGCAACTCGCTCGACAAACCGCTCAGTCTGGAGAGTAGACGACAATGCAGACAGCATTCACCGTGAACATTGCGACCGCAAGATCCACATGATGGTTGATAAGCTATTTCGAGTCAGGACACTTTCCGGATAAGACTCTTTGGAAGGCAGTTGAGAAAAAAAGGGGAGAACGAAGCAGCATAGAGCAGCCATAAAGGATACACACACACGACTGGTTTCAAAGCCCCAGTTGCAATTTCCCAGGTTCCGAGCCACGACTTCACTGCTGCTGTATCCCGCGCGCTGGGCATTTGCGAGGAAGCACACACATCGAGAGCATGAAGTTTCCCTTAAAGCAGAAAGCATTTCCAGAGGTGAAACTCACCGCGGAGCAATGTGCCGAGTACCAGCACCTCGCGCAGTGTCTTCTTGACGAAGCACTGGACGAGTACGAGCATTTCAACACGCGGCAGCAACGCCAGCTCGGCGCATCGCAGTGGAAACCGATCAAGAGTCGAGACAATGTCACGGTGTATCGAGAGCGGTGCACACGCCCTCACGTCTCCCATCCCGACGGCAGCAGTGCATCGAAGCCTTCGACGTCTGCATCGTCCTCGTCGCCGTACGACCTCGCGGCATCCGATCCCAGCCATGGGAACCTCGCCCAGCACGTTGCACGAAATGAAAGTCTCGCGTCCAGCTCCGAGTCGTCGTCGTCGTCTTCGATGGCTGCTATCGGTGCCACAGGGGTGGCCGAAGCAAGCGAGCGGCTGCTGCCCAAATTGCTAGGCGTCGGCACTGTGGATGGTATGATCGAAGACATGGTGTACGGGATGGCATCGCCGCAAGCTGGCCACGCGATGCTCAAGGCGGCGTACACGAAGGACGAGATTGTGGACACGGATGTGCTGTACGAGATGCAGGGTCCGACGCCCGAGCACCCGCTGCGGTTCGTGGGGATGAAGTGGCTCGTGAAAGGCCACACGAACGGCATCGGCACGCTGGTGCGTCCGCGAGACTTTGTGTACTTGGAGACGTCCGGCATCCACACACGCGCCGATGGCGCGCGCATCGGCTACCACGTATGGCACTCGGTAGACCTCCCCGAGTGCCGCGAGCTCGCAGACCTCTCGATTGTTCGCGGCCGATTCTCGCTGTGCTTTTTGTTCCGGGAGCTTGCGAATTGCACCGTGGACGTGTACATGAAAAGCCTCGTCGACCTGAGCGGCAACCTCGGGGACACTGTCGCGATCACGACGAGCACGAAGAGTCTCATCAGCTTCCAGAAAGCGATCATCTGCTCACAGAACAAGAAGATCGCGTGGGCTCTCTTCAAGAAGCGCCGCAATATCCAATGCAACGGAGCTCCGTCTGTAGGCAGCAGTCGGAGTGGGAACAGCTCGTCCATTTGCGGTGTGTGCTCGAAGGCGTACTCCACGTTCGGCACGACCTGGTCGTGTACACTCTGTGAGGTGTCCATGTGCTCGAGGTGTCGCGATGAGCGCAAGCTGACCACGCTCGTAGGCGCTCCGAAACGAAGAACGACTAGTAGTGGACGAGCCGGCAAGCAAGTCGTGCAGGAAGCGGTGACTCTGTGCCAACCGTGCGTCGCGAGATGTAACCTCACGAACGCCGCAGATGTCGCTCGGGAAGAAATTCTGAATGGTCAGTACGGCTCCGTACCGGCGGCAACAGCAGACTCGCCACCTCCTCTGTCTCCTCCGCCTGCTTCGACGAGTGCCGTGAGCGATAGTTCTCTCTCGAACTCCGAAGCGACCGTCATGCAGCCAACGACCGGACCGGAGAACTCCATCGATATCGGGAAGATCCTGCTGACAGAGCCGTCGTCCGATTTCGACTCTGCAGCGATCCGATCGAGTCCAAAGAAGACGCTCACGATTGACCAGACAGACATTGGAAATGAAAGCAACGACGGCGTGATTGAAGTGGAGCGAGAGGACAGCGAGTGGGCGACCCATTTCAGAAGACACAACGAAGCTCTACCGTCTCAGCCACCCGCACCTAAAACCTACCACAATGAACGCGAGTTGTACCAGCGGATCGCGGAATTGAACCAAGCGGCGGAAAGCGTGTACCAATACACGAAGCGAACCACTGCGACGCTGCTGCACTCCTCTTCTAGTGCTGTCGTCGGACCGTCCATGCTCACACCGACAGCGACCATCGATGAAGAGGAACTAGACTGATTCTTGGCGATAAAACGTAGACACTCAACCACACAGCAGCAACACAGCGTGTTCGATTGCGGAGATAGTGAACATCGTATCTGATTGAAAAGTAAACTGTTCACACACACTTTGATAATCGAATGCTTCACATAAAAACTGCACAAACCTCGATGCGAGATGAAACTAGTCGATGCTCTCTCGATAGCTTGGTGGTTCCGCTGCGTTTGGTGGTGCGGACGCGGTTGCTGCGCCGTTGGCTGAAAAGTACTGGTCGGTGGTGTTCTTCGTGAACTGGTACAGAGTCTCTGCCTGGAAGTGAAGTTGCGCCATGCGTGCCCACATTTTCTGCTCTTCCGGGGTTTGACCCTGCGTGTTCTCCACAAATTGCCGATGCGCTTCTTCCGATGCCGCACCGCCCCACTCGACGAAGTCGCTTGCCTCGTGCTCACTCACACTCTCGTCGTCTTCGCTTTCGAAGTGGGAGTCGCCATCGCTGTTGGTTGCAGCGCTAGTCTCCGTCGCTGGGTATCTGGTTTCTTGGCTGCGATGGCTGCCGAGCTTCGCAGCGTCTGGCAACAGCAATACCGTGCCTTCTCTCCCACCCTCTGACTCTGGTGCATGCTTCTGGGTGTTTGAGGACTCGAGATCTGTTGATGACGCTCGGACGGGACCAAATCGACCCGAGAGCACCTCTTGCTGCGCAATTTCGAACGTACTGTGCTGACTTGTGCTTGTGATGCAGCTTTTGCACACGACCACGTTGCGCTGGTGGAGATGCTTCACCCCGATCGTCGCAAACGTGAGCTTCATCGCGACGCGGCAGCGGGAACACATCACAAGATCGCACAACTTGCAACTCACGGCGCTGTTGAACATCTTGAACTGGCGGCTGCAGAACCCACAGCACGGACTTTGCGCGATGTCGCTGGCACTCGCCATCGCTCGCTTGCTGCTCCGGCGCTTGTGCTGCAGCATCCACACGAGCTTCTTGCTTTGCGAGCACACCACCGACTTCCAACAACACAGCAAACCGTTCGCGGCTGAGAGCAAGGCGACCGAGTCGACGATTTTCCCACCGGCTTCGACGTATCCTTTCATGTACACATCGACCAATCCGTTGGGCAGTTGCTTGAAGATGTAGCACGTCGAGATCTTCCCACGCACCACCGAGTGGCTTTCCAGCGAGTGGACTCCAGGGACGTTCACCGAGTGCATGAGGAAGTACCCGATTCGGTCGCCATTCGGGCGACGCTGCGTCCCCGTGGCTTCGAGCATCACAATGTCGCGCTCGCACACAAGAGCGCTCACCGCCATGGGGTTCCCCTTGACGAGCCACTTGATGCCTAGGAAGCGATACGGCTCCCTCGGAGTCGGTCCGTGAATTTGCGCTAAAATCTGACCGTCGATCACTTCGTCCTGTGTGTACGAAGCCTTGAGCAGGATCAACGACGCGTCGGGCGTTGCGAGGCCGTACATGACGTCGTCCAGCGTCCCCGAAAGGGTGCCGACCATGAGCAGCTTTGGCAGGTTCCATTCTTCCGCGGGGATCGTCTCCAGTAGAAGCGCTGTCGTGGACGCGCGCGAAGCAGACGACCCGGAAGAAATCGAGTCGAGGACGGACGCGGAATGAGCGCGACTGAGGTTGGCGAGTCCCGACGCCAAGCCCCGGTGGACGTTGTCGTGCGCGTCATGGTCGCGCTCTTTGTAGACCGTGATGCCTTCACGGGTCTTGACAGTTTTCCACCGAGTCTTGCACACCTGGCGGTGGTGGGCGTGGTTGAACTGGTCGTACTCCGCCAGCGTGTCCTGCACGAGGGCTTGGGCGAGTTGCTCGTGGCGGTGCGCTTCGCTGGTTGGGAGCGAAATCGCAGGGAACAGCGAACGCGAGGTCGGGAACTTCATGGCGACGCGTCTGCAGCTCCTCTCGCGTGTGTGAACGTTGGTAGATGAGCAACGCCACAGAGCGAAGACGAGCGGCGCAGTCTGCTGGGACCTGACACTGCTTTATCCCTGATGCAGCAATCATTTTGCTGTCGATTGGTACATGGCGATTACGTCGCTTGTGCACATGGAAACTTGCATCTCTATACCAGATCGCATGACCTTCATGGATCACTATTTTGCTGAATTCTACAAAATGCATATTTGGAGCACCTACTCGATGTATGTGGATGCTGCGCGCCAACTTTATACATGAGTAGCATTAATAATTGCAAGTCAGCAGATGGTTTTTCTGTTCCATGTTGAGCATGTTGTTTTCTTTTTCGTTCCTTTTTTTTCCATCAGCGAGGTACTGGATCTGCTGATGTCCGTAAAGGCTCGTGTTCTCTCTCTCTCTCTCTTGTCGTCATTGCCTCCAATGGTACTATCGCATTACAGTCAACTAATGGCTGTCGTTGCTGATAAAGTCTTTGAGCTTTCCCCCATGGACATTGCCGCGTGGTGGTGGATAGGCGACGAGATCTTCGATGCCGACACCGAGAGCTCGTTCTCGATGCGGTGCTTCGCGGGACTTCGCTCCAATTGCTGGAAAAATGCGATGAACGCTTCCAAGATGTGACTTTCCTCTCTCCTCGTGCCCGGTGGTTCCCCCAACAACGACGCACTGGAGAAACCCGGCACTGCTCGCCACGCTGCACCGCCACCAGGACTCGGCGTCAACTGGAAACTCGCGAGCATCGTCAGTAGCTGCTGGAATTTCTCAAACGAGATGATCTCCGTGTGCGCATTGCCGCTGATCCAGTTCACGGCTTCATACAGCTGATGCAGCGCTGGGATGTTCGCGCTCAGGAGCACCGCGAAATCCAATGTGAAGTGGCTCAGTCCACGGAACGTGAGCATCTTGAGCTTTGGCTCCTGACTCGAGTAGTGTCGATGGATTTGCTGGATCAGTTGGCGGTGCTGTCCCAGGAAACCCTGCAGCGCAGTGGATGCTGCGACTTCCAGATCCAATTCCTTGCATTCGCGGATCTGTGTGAGCAATTTCGCACCCAGTTTCAGTGTGAGTGGCAGCAAGTACGTCATGAGGAACCACTCTTCGTCGTCGTCGATTTCCTGCTGCCCGTCGCTTTGGCTTTCAAACTGGGTCACGACACGCTCGCGGACGATCTGCATGGCTGCGATGAATCCCACGAGCGTCAAGTGACTGTCCCCCATTCCTGCAAACGATGAAGTTATGGTCGCTTGTCGGTGGTGCAGAAGCGAAATCTGGGAGGACGAATGCTGGCCATTGGACGGCGATGGTGACGGCGAGGGGAATGCGTTCGAGGTCTCGACGGCGTCAGCTCGAGCAGCTTGGGCGAAAATCAGATCGACGATATGCAGCTTCAATGGCGCCGCTAAGCCATTGCCATTGGCGCCACCACTGGTGCCCGACGAAGTGGACGGGATGATCGCTGCATCACGTAGGAAAGCACGGAACTGGCTTTTGCTGAGGCCGTCCATGGAGATCGGGTCGACCAACGCGATGTAGTAGTGGTACAGGCAGTTGAAAAAGCGCTTCTCGGTCGTCAGCACCTGCAAGCTGTGGACGCCCTGCAGTCTCAGGTAGGTGCTCAAGAAGATGTCCAAGGCCGGCTCCTTGGCACAGATTTGCTCGAGCTTTTCGTCGTCGACCGAAGACGCGTACACACTACCCGCACGGCCAAGACCGTGACCCGAGCTCCCTTTGTTTGGCGACACTTTCATCATCATCGACTGCTTCTTGCGTCGGATGAACGACGAGCGCGGCAAAAGCTGCTGCAGTCTCGCCTGGTCTTCGCGTTTCTGCATATCTTCCTTGCGCTGCCTCAGGTGCAGTTTGTAATTCTCGAGCGTCTGCTGGTGCGCCGCCAACTGGCGATGCTTCTCGCGCGCGATTGCTGCTGCCAGCGCGTTGCGCGACTGCTCTAGCTCGTCCCAGATGCGTGTCGCTTCCTGCGCCGCGCGAGCGCCTGATGCGCTTTGCAGCTGCTGCACCGCGTCAGGCTCCTCCCATTGGGACTGACCCGTGCGTGTGTTCTTGTAGTAAATCGCTTTCGAGCTCGGGTCCTGCACAGCCGTCCACTCGGTCGATTTCCCCGTGACTACGCACACGGTTTGCTTTTTCTTTTTCACCCACACGTACTCGCTCCCATCGTCCTCAGTATCGTCACTTGCACTCTGTTGTTGCTGCTGCTGCTCGAGGAGCTGCTGGTCTTGCTGCTGGAGCTGCGGGGTAAACCCTGGAGGCACTTCCCATTGGCACTTTCCAGACAAGTTGTGGTAGTAAAACGGCTGACTGCTATCATAGTCCCAGCACTCGATCCATCCTTTCCCAGAAGTGGAAGACCCCTCTTCGTTGCTGCTGTTATTGTTGCTGCTGTCGTCACCTCCACCTCCAGCTGCAAGCGCGTTCGCAGGCGCATACCAAGTCGTCGCACGCGCGAGCTCTTCCTCTGCGTGCGCCAAGATCTCGACGCACTTGAGGTGATTGTTGGCATGCGCCAAGTCTTTCGGGGTCAACCCTTTCCCATTGGGGATCAACGGATCCGCGCCGTACGTTAGCAAGACCTCCAGCGCCTCCACACTGCCGTTGCACGCGGCGGCGTGGATCGCGCGATCCCCGCGCTGATCTTCCTGCTCGAGCATCCACGAGTGGGTTTGATGGTTCCACGCGCACAGGAACTCCACACAAGGGGATCGGTTCCGCGCGCTTGCGACGAACAAGGGGGTGCGACTCAGCTTATCGCCCTGCAGCAAATCATCCCCGAAAGTGAGCAACAACTCGAGGCACTCTTTCGTTTTCGCGATATGCGACGGTTTGAAGCCTTTCGCATTGCGGACATGCGGATCCGCGCCAGCGTCGAGCAGTTTGCTCAAGCACTCGTGCCAGCCGAAGAAACAGCATACGTGCACGGGGGTATCCAATTGCTTATCTGGAAGGTCCCGCCAATCGCCGCGATGCTGCAGCAAGAGCATCAAACAGTCCATCCTGTTGGTTGCGCACGCGTAAAACAGCGGTGTGCGGTGCTTTTTATCGAGTTCATGGCGCTTCTGCTGCTGCGCACTCAGAGCCATCGATGCGTTTGCATTCGTGCGATGGGCTGTAAGGCGGTCGGCATCGTCGTGCAACAGCGATGCCAGGCACTCGACGTGACCGGAGTAGGCTGCACAGTGCATGGGGGGCATGTCGCGGTTCGACGTGCACTTTTCACACACGCCTGTGGTTGGAGTGCTCGCTGGTGCAGTGGCTAGCTTTGGCGGGGGATGTCCAGAAGGAGAGGTCACGATCGCAGGCAATGGCGAGAGTTTGTGGGGCTTGGAAGGAGTGGATCGCGACGACGTCGGACTCTCCTTCTTCCCTGCTGGACCATCTCGAGTGGGGGATGGTTGTTGCTGCTGCTGCTGCTTGTCGATGTGCTTGGCTTCCAATGAGCTCAGCGCGGAGTGGGACTCGATGCGGTACATGCCTTTCGTTAGCGGAGCATCTGGAGCTGATCCGGCGCTGTCTTTGCACTTCTTCGCGGGATTATTGCTGCGCTGCTTGCTGTGATCCTCGCCTTCAGTGCTGTCTCCTTCTGCGTCGTCTTCGTCGTCTTCTCCATCTGCGACTTTCCCGTCGATGAGCTGATCCGAGAACAATTGCTCGGTCGAGATGTCGTGTGAAAGCCGAGACGTGAGTCTCGCTTGGGGATGCTTGGGTCGCGTGGAAAGAAGCGGCGACGAGGGCTCCGCTGCGGAAGTAGCAGTGCTAGAGGGAGATGGCGTGTTGGCGGGTGCTGATGCAGCAGGTACCTCAGCATCGTGGTGCTCTGCTTTCACGCGGGGGTCGGCACTAGACAGGGGTGCAGAACTCGCAGTATACTCCACGTACACTTTGGAGGAGGCTCGCTTGGACTGCTTCGCATGGCGGATATCCATCGTGACCAAGATCTCTTCGATAGGGATGAGGAATGCTTTCGCAAAGAGGGGACACGAAACGGCGCGACGGTTTGTCTTTCAGTCCTTTGGTTCTATTACCAATTGCACATTGGGGAAATGATTGCATTATGCGTATATTGTTGAAGCCACAGCGACTTAGACTGATTGAAAACCTGGTTACTTCTTGCCTCCTTCCTTGTTGTCTTGAGCTGCTGGGGTTTCCGTTGCTGCTTGCTTCTGCGCTGGCGCCGCAGCGACCTTCCTTTCAGGCTGCGCCTCTTGTGCTTGCTTGTAGTTTTGCTTCTTGGTGTGTGCTGATCCCTCTTCAACCTGCCCTGTCACCTCAACCATACATACAGCACCTTTGTCCAAGTCGTTCAGCAGAAAGTGTACAGTGTACGCTGTTCTCGCCTTCCACGTTTGCACGCAACGACAAATCGAACACGCCCCGCTCAACGCTCACCTGACTGTCCTTTCCCCTCCCCAATCAAAAGACGCAGACTGGCGGATTCACATCAGCGTGCTCCAATTGAATCAGTCGCCTGCGATGACTTGTGAGAGCGTTTACGGAAACAACAAGTCGAAGGAC
The DNA here is from genome assembly GCA_023334155.1 of Globisporangium heterothallicum. Taxonomy (NCBI): domain Eukaryota; phylum Oomycota; class Peronosporomycetes; order Pythiales; family Pythiaceae; genus Globisporangium; species Globisporangium heterothallicum. The sequence continues at coordinate 59,974 of JAASGH010000093.1, forward strand.
GGACGCTCCCATCCGCGATGCGGCAAATCTGAGCCAAGTTTCAATGTGTGTGTGTGTGTGTGTGTGGTGCGTGGACTGGCGTTCGTACCACGTTCGACCTCGAAGGAGAGAGTCGTACTCGATCAAGAAGCCGACGAGGACTGTGATCGACAGCCGTCTTTGGGGGAAGGGAGATTGTGTGACGTCCGACTTTCTCAGACCCAAGGATCTAGAACTGGTGGACGACGCCTTGCAGTACGCAGCGTATCTTGCGAACCAGATGTCTTCAACGATCGCCCGAGAGCGACATCGAGCATCGCATCCCGATTTACCATTGCCATTGGAAAGATCGCTCTCATTGCTTTCCAATGCACCATCCCCGAATAGGTGCTTGGTGGTGCCTCGTCACCTTCGGTGCAGCCAATCGTAACGAAGCACCAAGTGGAGACCTCATGCTCCGTGCTGCACTCGTCGGAGCATCGCTAGCGATTTCGCTACGCACTGGCTCGTTGTGTAGCTCTTGACGGGAAGCCACAAGACATGCGCAGTGTGGAAGCGATGATCAAAAGGCAGGCACGAGATTCAAATTGCCAGCGCAATGCACTGCTTCACTCGCTCTCTCACGCACGCTCCCAAGTTGGCTCGTTCTGAGAACGTGGCAGTTCGCTGTGCGGTCCGGACTTTCTTCCCCCTTTCTCGGTTTGCAAAGTTGAACGCGGACGACAAATGCTGTTTCGGTTTTTCCCCATTCGGTGGTGATCTGATTCCGTGGCACTCCTCTTTACCACTTGCCCATCCAAAAGCTCAGTTACTGCTGAATCCGATGTACCCTCACATTTGGATCCGGATATTTTCAGCTCATGCAGTGTGTGCACAGTGTATGGAAAGTAAAAAGCGATAAACCCTCAAACTTGAGTCTGTCGACGGACCACTTGAAGGGGGATGGCACCCGTTTCGCGTCCATCTCCAGGTTCTGAAGGTACAGAATGCAATATGGAGACGAGGAACCGCAAGCGAGGCGCTGTCGAATGCACGGTACAGTAAGTGCCTTCCGGGATTTCCTTGCACTGCATCAGCCAGAAAGGAAACCTGAAGATATACAGCGAAGTGATCTTCCTCCCCATCCCTCGTCCTCAGCATTGGTGGCTTTTATCGCAAGCGCATGGAACACGTAAACTTGTCGTGGTGACAGAGCTGCGTGGGTGGGGTGATGGTGCTGCACCAAACTCGTATCCATCCTTCGTCTCCAGGTCCGTTGCGGCCAGTGCATCCTCCCGCTTATCTTTCCTCTCTCGTCTTCTCAACGTACAACGCAGCACCTAGAATGCGTTTCGTGAGCCTAGGTAGGATCCAATCGATGAGGTTCGTCTGCTGACTGTGTGCGGCTCGGGTCGTGGGGTGTGCCTCGCGGGAACGCCTCAGTTTCTCGTGGAGTCAACAGCTCATTCTTCGATTTCCGATCCAGCGTACACACTCGAGCCAGCTTGAGCTACGCACCTGTTTCCAACCCTAGCGAGTTTCGTTGGTTATACCAGAGGAAACGCTCAAATGGTGGCAGCTACAAATCCCGCGTTGACTCCCACGGACCAGGGCTACACGATCGTGAAAACCCCACGCACATCGGTCGTCGTCGGCGGTCCCGCGAGTCTACAGCAGTCGACTGAAATCCGCAACGCTCGCGGAGGTTCCAAGAATGCAAAGTACGCGATTGCGGCCAACTTGGCGCAGTTTCTGATCGCCGTCGCCATCGCCGTGGTCGTGTACGGCCAGATCATGGTATTCACAAACTACTACAACCTCGACCTCAAAGTGACCATCAGTGCGTGGTGGGGGGTGTCGAAGGCGCAAGCACTCGCGCCAAACGGTGGCGCTGGGTATCCGAACCCAAAAGGACATTCCGAGTTGGTTCGTCCCACGTTTGTGTTCTTGTTCGTCGTCCTCCCGCTGGTCGCGAGCGTGTTGCTCGTCGAGTTCCTGCGCAGTTTCAACGTGCGCCGGATCTCGTCCAAGTACATTTTGAAGTTGGCGCTCGTGCTGCGTCGCAAGCCCCAGGTTGTACCTGGTGGCTCGGTGTCCCCCTTCAGCTACGGCGAGTTGCTGTTCCTCGTCGTGTTTCTCATCGGTGGCAACGTGCTCGCGTTCTACTATGGATTCAACCGCCGGCTCGCGAGCGCTCAAGCCAGCGCGGCCAAGCAGAAAAAGCACATCGAGTTCAACGACTACCTCGACATGGTCGCCGTCACGCTGGGTTTCAATTGCATCTACAACATGGTGTTTCTGTTCCTCCCTGCCACACGCAACAGCGCATGGATGGAGTTTCTCAACATCTCGTACGCGAACGCGGTCAAGTACCACCGCTGGCTTGGCGTTGTCACGGTGCTGACGGCGCTTGCGCACTGCATTGCGTTCTATTGGATGTGGATCCGCGAGGGCACGTGGCGTGAAGAAGCGCTCCCATGCTTTGACTGCTCGCTCAAGTCGCAACCGGGCAAGCAAGTGTGGATGAATGTGTTTGGGCAGCTCGCGCTGCTGTGCTTCCTCGCGATCGGGGTCACATCGATCCCATGGGTGCGGCGTACTACGTACAACCTCTTCTACTATGTGCACCACGTGTTCTTCCTCGCCGTGGTGTTCGCTGTCATCCACTGGGCACCCATTGTGTGGTGGATTTACCCAACGTTCACCCTGTACTTGGCGAACCGCGCGATCTCCAGCTCGAATTCGTTCTCGCCTGTGGAAGTGAAGGAGTTCGCGGTGCTTTCGGACAGCATCGTCAAGATCGTGCTTTCGAGATCCCATCAGCGCAGTGGGGTGTACAAACTGGGCCAATTTATCTACCTGAACGTCCCCGCGATCTCGAAACTGCAGTGGCACGCGTTCACGATCGCGTCGTCCCCACACACGAACGCGACAACGCTGACCGTGTTGGTGAAATCTCTTGGCGATTGGACGAAAGACTTGGCTGTCTACGCCGAGGACTGCAAACAGAAGAGCGTGCTCCCGACGGTGTACTTGGATGGGTATTACGGTGCCTCCTTGGAGTTGTATGCCGAGTACCCTTCGATCTGCTTGATCGGTGGAGGTATCGGAGTGACTCCGTTGCTCGCGATTCTAGAAGACATCGTCGCGAAGCTTGCCCGCCATGAACCTCTGAAGCAGAAAGTGTACTTCATTTTCACCTTCCGTGAGTTGGCGCTGTTCGAGGAAATCGTGCCATTGCTCACGAAGATCAAGGAGTTCGATCCCCACGGAGTCTTTTTCAAGTTCCATTTCAGTCTCACAAGAGATCCTGGCCACGACGCACTGAGTCAGCCGATCGGCTCCAGTACAAGAAACCACGTGCTGGCCACGCAGTACACGGTGGATTCGAAAGCCAAGCATCCGTCACTGCTCTCGGTCCCGCCACTCCCATTTGCCGAGCCGCTGCGTGCCCGCAGTTCTCGCTCGCTGACCTACGTGGCCGTGTTCTCCCTCACTTTCCTTGTCCTCGTCGTGCTCGAGTATGGCGGAGGCAAAATCAAGAGTGGCGGGCGTGACAACCTGTGGATCCTGCAGCAATTCACAGAGATCGGCGTGCTTTTCGTGACCGCGCTTGTTGTCTACGGCTTCGTGTTTGTGGAGAAAATCGTCTTTCGTACGCGCACGTTGGGTGGTGGGGCTTCGCTCAAAGCGAAAGACGCGCGCGGCGGAGAGGACTATGACGTCGCCAGTGTTGCAGCAGCGATCTCGTACACGCACAGCAGCGTCTCGCACGCTGGTGCAGGTCACTTGCCAACGTACAGTGATCTGATCCACGACTTCGACGTCGCCGTCGGACACCGCCAAGACGTATCCGAAGCGCTGAAAGAAGCCCACGAAGCGCGCAAAGCGACTTCCGCGGACAGTCTTTCCGAGAGCCACCCCATCGGCGTGTTTGTCTCCGGACCGGGGGCATTGGTGTCGGCAACGGAGCTAGCCATCGCGCGTCTCGGAGCGAGTGCTTTCGATATCCACGAAGAAGAATTCGAGTTGTAAACGCGGTAGTTGTGCAGCGAGGCAATTGTAAGGAGCAGGAGAAGAACAGGGTCGAGTCGCGAGTGTGTGCAGTGTACGGGTAGTGCGTAATGTTATCGGTTGCCATGTTGACCAAAAGTCTCACATCCGTCAAGTTGTGCGTCATTTCGAGTCGGCAATGCAAGCGCACTTTGTCTGTGATCACCATAAAGTACGCATTCGGGTAAGTTCGGACAATCTGGCAAAAAATCGGATGCAGCTTTCCAAGCAAGTGAAGTCTCGATAGAGAGATATCAAGACGATGTGTGTTGTAGCAGTTTCGTGGGTGTGACTATCGAATGTTGCTGTCGCGACGACCTCGGATGAAGTGACATCGCATCCAATATATATTTCGTAAATTCCTTGCAGATTCTCTACTTTTCTTATCGATGCATCCGTAATTTTCGCGAAATCTTTCCCTCGCTTCGATCAGTCCCCCCCTTTTCCAACAACTAGAACAACAACAACAGCAACCGAGCCAAATACCTGCAAGCATTTTGTGTGGAAGCAAGTGCGACGAACCAATTTTGCCGCGAGTTCCCCACGCGAATCCGCCCACCCACACACGCACCCACACGCAGGCAGAAGACAAATCGAAGCGATGCTGTGCAGTCTCAGCGGCCAGATCCCCGTGGAGCCCGTGGTGTCGCTCAAGTCGGGCCACGTGTTCGAGAAGCGCCTCGTGCTCAAGTACCTGGAGCAGAACCAGCAGCGGTGTCCAATCACAAACGTCGAGCTTGACGCCGACAAGGACCTGCTCGCGCTCCAGCAGTCCGCCACTACGAGTGCTGCCAGTGCGACAAATGCGAATGGCAGTGATGGGAAGAAATCGAATTGGAGCGCGTTTTCCCCCGAGTCGGCGAGTATTCCGCAGCTGCTGTCGCTTTTCCAGAACGAATGGGACGGCGTGATGCTCGAGACGTTTACGCTCAAGAAGCACTTGGAGAAGACGCGCCAAGAGCTCTCGCATGCGCTCTACCAGCACGATGCGGCGTGCCGCGTGATCGCGCGGTTGAACGAAGAAAACACGCAGTTGCGCACGAAACTGACGTCGCGTGTCGCCAGCACGTCTTCTAGTGCTGCGAATGGCGAGGATGTCGAGATGGAAAGTGCGAGTGGCTTGAGCGTGGAAGCGATCGCGACGATTGAGGGCAAGCAGAAAGAGTTGGCGAAGAAGCGCAAGGACTTCAAGAAGAAAGACGGACCGGCGCGTGCGGAATTGCTCGCGAATCTGGATGCCTGGTCCGTGAAGTCGAACCACACGCTGCACGATTCCGACAAGCCGGGTGTGCTCAGTGTCGCGATCGACCCAAAGCACCCGGAACGTGTGGTCACCGGTGGGGTTGATAAACACGCCAAGGTGTTTGATACCAAGACCCAGCAAATCGTCGCGACGCTTTCCGGACACAGCAAGAAAGTGAGCCACACGGCGTTCCACCCAAGTGCAGATTTGATCGTGACGGCGTCCCACGACAAGACCGTGAAGCTCTGGAGTCCAAAGGACAGCGGATACGGCGTTGCGCACACGCTGGACGGCCATGAAGACGCGGTGACGTCGGCATCGATCCACGCGACTGGCGACTACTTGATCAGTGGTTCTCTGGACGCATCCTGGGGATTCTACGACCTGCGTAGTGGCAAATTGCTCGCCCGTTATTTCCTGAACGGTGAGACGTCGGATTTGAAGAACAGCAACGCTGGCAACGAAGCGCTCGCGCTCCAATTCCACCCGGATGGTGGCATTTTCGGCACGGGTTCGAAGAGCAAGCTGCTGCAAATGTGGGACGTCAAGTCGTTTACGAATGTGGCCACGTTTGAAGGCCACACCGCTCAGGTGAACACGCTGTGTTTCTCTGAGAATGGGTACCAATTGGCATCGGGTGCACAGGATGGAGTGATCAAATTCTGGGATCTCCGTAAACTGAAGAGCTACTTTGAAATCGATCTCAATGGGTCGTCGTCGTCGACCAAGAAAACCGGTCCGATCCACGAAGTCCACTACGACGCGAGTGGGTCGCATTTGGCGGTGGCGGGTTCGCAGATCCAGATCTTGAAGGAAGCGGGGAAAACCGAGTGGCAAGTCGTGAAAACGTTTGAGGACCACAAAGCTGCGGTCACGGGCGTGCAATTCGCACCCGACTCGAGTTACTTGGCGTCCACGTCGATGGATCGTTCGCTCAAGATCTTCCGATAAACGGTGAAGAAAGAGAAGCAAAGCAGGACGACGCTGCCAACGTATGTCCAGCACTGATTGCCGCACTTGCTATGCTTTCCACGCATTCATCTCAGCGCATTTGATAGGCACTGTGGGGTTAACATATAATACATAAACACACACATTGCTGTTCTTTCCATCGACCAGAAAGCAGTTTGGCTGCAGCGAAACAAAAGCGAGGAGGTGTATTGATTTTTTTGTTTTTATGATAGATAATGCGAGATAGGAAGGCGATTCGATATTTTTATTCGTGGGCTGGCTGGCTACCACATCGTTTACCGGAATGCACTGGGTCGTGACGACGAAGACGAAGACGATGTCGGACGCATCGCCCGCGGCAAGTACCCTTGCAACACATCGGCGTGTTCCTGCAGTAGCCGCTGCTTCGCCTGCTCGACGATCTGGCGCTTGTACTCTTCCTCCTTTTCCTGCACTTCGCGCTCGTGGCGTTCGCGAGCGAGCTCCTCGTACACCATTTGCTGCTTGAGTGCGTTGTGCGTGGCAATTTCTTCTTTGTATTCCTCTTTCTGCTTCCGCTTGAATGCTGCGAGCTCCATGTCGCGTCTCGCTTCGGATTGGAATTTCTTTTTCAGCATCTCGTTGAACGCGTCTTCTTCGGCTTGTTGGCGTTCAATGAGTTGCTGCTTCAAGCGCATCTGCATCGCATTGCTGTTCATCATGTCCTCCTTGGCGCGCTGCTTGGCCGCGATTTTGTCTTCCTCCTGCTGTTTCTTCTTCTGCAGCATTTCTTCTTCCCACAGATCGTCCCGCAAGCGTTCAATTTCTTCTTCTTGTCGGCGCTTCGCTTGGATCTCGGCTTCCACCATCTTAAACATCGCATCTTCGTGGGCTTTCTTCGTCTCATTTGCTGCTTTGATCTGCGCTTCCCGGACTTCCACGCGACGTCGATACTCGGCCACTTCTTCCTCCTGTCGCCGCGTTTCATCGGCTCTCTGACGCGCCATGCGCTCCCGTTCTTGGAGACTGCGATCGATCATGTCACGGGTCTGCTCCCGATGCGATTGCCGTTTCGAGATCTCCGCGGCGTCTTCTAATTCGATCTGTTTCATGAGCTGCTCGATCTTGGCTCGTTCGAAATCCGCTTCTGCTTGGGCTTCGCGACGTAGCTCTTGGCGTTGAATCATCTGCGTTTGCAGTCCCTGTTTCCCCTGGAACGCTTCCGCGCGCTTCACCAGTTCTTTGTTCTGCATCTCGACGAGCGCGCGCTGTCGGTCGTACTCCATCTGCTGCTCGATCGCGACGTCTCGGTTCTTTTCCATGACGGTGAGCGTCTCGCGCTCCAACTGCTGCACGGCGCGCTCTTTGTTCATGTACGCGGTTTTCAACAGCGACTCGAGTTCGCGCAATTCTTCGCTCGCTTCGCAGATGCGTTGGATCTCGCGCTCTTGCTGCTCTTGCTGCTTTTTCGACTTTTCCATCACGTGCGCGAGTTGCTCGTTTTGCTGCTTCTCGCGCCATAGGCGCTGCTTCATTGAAAACTGCTCCTGCGTGCTTTCTTCCAGCATCCTTTCCGCTGTGAGCTGGGCGATCTGGTTCGACCGGCGCTTCGCACTCACGTTCGCATCGGACTGGTTCTGCAGCGTCTGCAGCTGGTTCACTTGCGAGAAGCGATGCAGCGCCGCATGCTCGGCTTCCTGGCGTCTCCGTTCGCACTGGAGCTTCTCGACGTTGCGCGTCGTCATGCGCATGCTTGTCGGGTACGCGAACGACATTTGCAAGGACGGAGTGTGCTAGCTTCCCGTTCGCAGACAGCGATAGCGAGTCAGATAAAGAGGAGCGTCTTCTCTGTGTTCAATAGACACACACACACGCGCGCGCGCTGCTTCGAGATGCCGCGTTTGATGGAAGCGGCGAGCGCTTCGCCGTTGCGTGCGATGCTATAATTGGCATTTTTCGCTCTATTCTTGGCAACGAAAGAAAGGAAAAAGAGCAGTACGGTCGACCCTCCATATAGCACCATCGACTCACAAGAGAGGTGGCAGTGTACTGTTCGCACCAGAGTCGCGAATGTGTCACGATAGAGAGAGGTTTATGTATAGAGGCGTGGTGGTACTCCTTCCGAAGCGACGTGAGGTCCCGAGTAAGTACGAGTGACCACTTTTGGGGGGAAGAACCGTTGCATCTCCACAGGAAGCTTCACCGCGTGGTCGACGCTCCTGGCTGTTTCCTCTCGCTCTGGCGTGCTATCGCAGGATTCATTTACTGCGTTTATCGAGGAATGTCTTGAATCTGCCTTCCTTTTGCTTTCTCTATACGGATATCGTTGTCGATTTTGCTCGACCTGGGGAGCTCCTCGTGCTGCGCTTCGATGGGGAAGTCGATCGCGATCGACTGGTCTTCCGTCCCCTCGTGGTTTCGCTGCCTGTGAAGGATTCGGCGGATTTCGCGGCGTAGAATTTCGCGATCGCTGCGACCCGGTCCCGTTCGTTCAGTTGCTCCTGCGCCGTGTTGTTGGCCACGAAGCTCAGCGAGTACATCAAGAGCGTGAGAATGCAGGAAAGCTGTGCGAGCGCGCGCACTTGGTTCACGTCGATATCTTTTTCTACATCGTATGCGCAAAGCATGTACAGATCAGGGGTGAAGTGCAGAGACCAAAGTTTGGGAGCGAAACACACTCTCGTTTTTCCTTACCGTAGCTCCACAATTTGGTGTCGGTATCGTCAAGGCGGACGGTTTGCTTGCAGTACGTTTCTCCCAGATCTTTCGCCACGCACTGAGTCACACGAGTGCGTGTACACATCCGCGCATGTTTCCAATGAGCCAGAAAACTTGCTAGATTATGGCAACAGCACGTACCTCGGCAACGGAAAGGTGCACTCCCGGTGGCTCTTGATACAGCAGGGGAAGGTACACCAACACGGACACGCTGAACAGCGAGATGCACGCGAGCTCGATCATAAACCCGCGTTTCAGCGAGCGCAGTTCTTCGAACTTGATGCGGTACACGCTTCTCGGACCATCTCGGTTAGTGATGAACACGCCTGTGTCCAGTTCGTCTCGCTTTACCTGGAAGATCTTGTAGTTCAGGTACGTCTTTTCAAACAGGACACAGTTAATGAACGGCAAGTTGTTTATCCGCCATGGCGAGCAGATGGGGATAGAACCGAGAAGAAGAAGAAGAAGATCCGAGACTTACATCCACGTACATGGCAGTAGCTTCCGTGGTCAAGAACACGACAGCAGCAGTATGGTGGATCGCAGGGGACGTATCGAACGACGCAAACAGCGGCAATCCGATCGCGCCGACCACGCCAAACAAACAGCTCACATACGACAACGACCGGATGCACTCCGAGATCTGTCCATTTTCGTAGCTTCTCTGTAGAAATCGATGCTGATATTCGTGGTTAAACGTCCACGCAAGACCAAGTAACACGCTCACAGCACTCAACCCAAAGAAGAACACATACGAACTAGGAACATCTGCATCAATGCACAGGATACTTTGCGTCACCATACCGTCCCATAGTAAGCTGCCGCGAAGGCAACAGCTACAGCAGAAACAGCAACAAAACACGACGTACCTCGTCCTAGATCGGAGATGAACGGCCACGTGAGACCGCCGACGTAGACATGCTTTGCCTTCACGATGATAAACGCCAGCAGGACCGTCGCGAACCCGATCGCAAACACAAGCAGTGCCACGGGGGCTCGCAATCGGCTCATGATGCCACGTCGAGGACCGCGTAGACAGAGGCAATGAGAGAGCAGCAGCAGCAGCGATTCGCAGCGACGCTATGTGAGACTTTGTGACGCCGACCGGTTTTCGAGTTGGACACGTGCGGCTGGAAAAGATCGCGCAGGGTCACCTTTTGAAAAGGCGCCAACATGGCGGAATTGGTTTGTCCCGGTTAGTCCCGCCAGTGAAAAGTCCCATTGTCGCTAGGAGCTGCTCTTGGGGGATGCAGACGAGATGAAGGCTATCGATAATGCTCGGTGGTGTAGGCAGCGATCACTTTGTGCGCACCGAGCCGAAACGTGCTGTGCCAGCGCGTAAACGAGCGCCACCTCGCAACGTGGCGAGTGCACTGCCTCCCAC